>MU158778.1:34992-89083 GCA_015888305.1 Antheraea pernyi | reverse complement strand
TCATAAAACGCAAGGGATTTCCAGGATAACGGACGAAAGTAAAAAAAATGTAGTTCATGATATTCTTGACGAATTTTGGTAAATTTTCTTTGTGCTATATATAGCAGACAGATTAGCTAAAAAATTAAGCTATATTTCCATATGCTACTTAAAAAAAAAATACCAAAAATTTATTATAATATAGATTATTTACAAAAAACCTGTATACACTCAACAAAAATTATCTTCGCGACACCACACTGTTCAATGCGAAATAGAAATGAAAATATCTGGCTTGCTTTCTATAAGAGAGGTGGGCCTCCGGCGCTCTCACTGACCGAACGAAACGCAACGATGCAAGCCCTGTTACTACCACGGGCGAGCCGAGCCATTCATGGTGAAACCAATAATAACTTCAGCATGGCTCCACCACCTACGCCAGCGTTATCCCAAAGTGACTATTTCACGGGAACAAAGTCGCGGGCAGAAGTTAGTTTTTCATTCATGTAATGTTGAATTATATGAAACTAGATATTGTAATTGTTGGCGCGCATTATTGTATAGTCATGTTTCCGAACGTACAAGCGTCGCTTCCGCCTCCTTTTTTCCTACCAATCATCTGTCACTTACGCCACGATCCTTACCGCGGACGCAACAAAAAAAAACGATCTCTTCATACGCAAGAATTGGTAGTCACCCATTACTACTATTCTAAAATATTATGTAAAAAGCGCATAGACACTGATTCATATATAGTGCATAATATATATCGCCGCGAGTGAAGTGAAGTGAAACCAGCAGAATCAACACCGGTGAGTCCGCATCCCTTATTTCGCAAAAACCCCCCTTTGAACCAGCACCTTTACGCACAAAACAGTAATAATGTCTTAACCATTGGCCGTGTGTTTTGGAGTGAAAACTTCATTAGGCGCGTGGAGTGGTATTTTTGGCAGGACATTTATAATCATGATCAGCTACGTAAGCACGAACGGCCGTACGCGCTTACGCGGCTTGCGTCAGACTAGCGACGCGTATATAGGGGCCTGTGTACATGTAATATTGATATTTTTCAGCCCGTCATACGTTTGATTGATTAATAGACTTTATAAAAATGTGTATAATTATTACTCCGAGTACCAATAGATATGAAAACCACACTAATATTAATAATTTCAAACAACAATTTCCTAAATTTAAATGTTTGTCATTCACACTATAATTAATGTAAAAATTTAAAAGAAAACAGATTTATTTGATTGTTTTGAGTTTTTATTTCTTTCGTCAGTCCTTATAAATGCATCGACTTTATTTTAGTATTCGAAATATTCAACTTTTTTTTAAATTCAGAAACTATATTTTATCTATAAACTGACGAGTATTATATAACCTAACTCAACAAACGATCCCATTAGAGCAGCCGCTTATAAATCCTTTGTCTCCTAATGAACAATGTTGCTTCGAATACAACGTTTATTGTACTATAGAATACACAATATCTCAGATATGTTATTGTAACGAACTCCGGTTAGCAGGGAATACAACCCGCGACCCCTTTGTAATACTTTTATAATGTATAACATACTACATTATGCACACTATGTCGGGGTGGAGATAAAATGGCGTCTATGTGAAAGTATGACATCATTGTTTGTCGATTTGATCGTTGTTTGATTTGTCGATTAATCCACCAATAGAAATCGAATAACAATTTTAACAGATACAGAAATGCAATACTGCATATGGTTACGACGAATTATCCAGTAACTAGGCCAACTGTCTGAGCGAGGATGCCCAGTATCTAGTCGTTAGTCGCCAAAGCTGACAGCCAATGATAATCAAGATGCATCAATAGCCGATACTTTCAAGCACTGATGTCTTAGAACGGGGTAAATAGTAGCCAGTCATTAGTACGGATTAACAGTAGTCAATAGTACAGATGCAGGTCAATAGTAACTCCAACCATATGTATAACATTTATCTAAAACACAATATTTCTTAGGTATATCAGGAAATTCCTTCCCAAGGGAAAACCAATATAGAAACATTCCGAGACGCCTCTAATTTCACGTTTGCTGATATTCCGAATCCCTATGTTGATAATAATGAAACTGTAATCACATGAATTACTACCAAAGTTATAACATTCCAGGAAACATCCGTAACTTTGTTAATTACGGACACACATTGAGCGGAATTTCTATATATAGATAGAGACAACATACTTAAGTACATCTTCCTGTTGTGGGTCTCAACTGATTTTCTTTATTTTTAAAGTGGAAAGTTCTTTAGCCACGTTGACAGATCTTTGGTAAGGGAAAAACTTTTGCGTTCGCGTCACCGATGACCTTGACATGCTTGTGAAGCGGTACGTAGTATAGCGGCATGTGTACGTGTAATATTGATGTTTTGTATTGGGCTTCTGCAGGCTATTATATGTTTGAATGATTAATAAACTCTATAAAAATGTATATAATTATTACTCGGAGTACCAATAGATGTGATATATAATGTTAATAATTTCAATTTACATATTATGAAATTGAAATAATTCAAACTATAATTGGTTTAAAAAAAAACACAGTCACTCCATTGTTTTGAGTTTTCACTTCTGTCGGTGCATTCCTTATGAATGCCTCGATTTTTTTTCTATTTATCAATTATCAGTGAGTTTTTATGTTTCCAATAAAAATATTTTTGTTTTCTTTTCATACCATTGACTGTAAGTCTCTATGCATTATACTTCGCTTCCTCACGTGTGGTCTAATTTCGACCACTAGAAGAGCGCTTTTCCTATGAATAATGTAAACAAGAAAGTTTGTGATGGTGGATGGATACACTGTTACACTTTCACCTAATAGTGTGATACAAAATTCCAGGGTGGCCTGGCTTGCTGTCACCCTCAAGTTGTCTACTTTGTCTCCAGGTACCAGTAGGTCTTTGGCCGATATATTTAAAAGCCAGTAGTATCCCTATACATTTAGCGTATTTATCATCTTATACTACATTATCATTTAACATAAGATCAGATCAGATGGCCAAATGGTAAAACATTAGAGTGGACTTTTACTAAGTTACTTCGCACTTCAATCTGGTAATTGATTAGCCACTGCTAAGTTACAAAACAACAATTGCTATTGCAATTGCTAGTTACAAAAACATTGTAACAATAAAAAAAAAATTGGTAGTTGGTAGAGCCACACCGAAGCTATTACTGGTTTCAGCATGATTGGGTCGGCTCGCCCGGGATAGTACCACTCTCTCACAGAAAACCGACGTGAAGTAACAGTTCTTGCATTGCATGCAGTCCCATCTCCTCCCTCCTTCCCCCTTCCCTTCATTCTCTCCCCCAATACAGGCTGGCAACGCGCTTGCCTGGTGTTGCGAGTGTCTATGGACGGTCGTGATCACTTAATATCAGGTGATCCGCCTGTTCGTTTGCCTTCTATGATATAAAAAAAACTGTTAATGTTACTAGCGCGACCTGTATTAAAGTTGTCTCAAATAAAAAACTACTTTCTCTGTCTCTTTCTATCACTCACAATGCAATGTGCAATCATCGTATTTGTATAAAAAATATAAATCTTTAACGCGCGTACGTATTTCCCGTTGTGTGTAGAAAATACGTCACTTTTGAAATAAGGGCACCAACCCTTAAGCACGTCGTTTTGGATGTAATTTCCTTCGCAGCCATTCGCTTTCGTTTTTCATGTCGTCTCTAACAAGACGGCTGTTTATGCATCCGTAATAAAACATGTATAAAAAAAGTCGAGGCATTCATAGGGACTGCCGACAGAAATGAAAACTCAAAACAATCAAATGAATGTGTTCTCTTTTAAATTTTTATATTAATTATAGTGTGAGTGACAACGTTTATTGAAATTATTAACATTAGCGTGGTTTTCATGTCTATTGGTATTCGGAGCAATAATTATATACACTTTTATAAAGTCTATTTATTAATCAAACGCATGATGAGCTCCAAAATATCAATATTACATGTACACAGGCCCCCATACTATGCGTCTAGCTTGACGCACGCCGCGTAAGCGGAATATGACCGGTCAAGTATACTACCATGTCGTGAAGCGAAATTATAAATTTATCTCCTACCACAAATACCGCTCAAAGCGTCTTACGACGTTTTCACTTCAAAAACTTGAATAAATTTAATTATCTCCGAAGAGAAGAGACCGTTTGTTTATAACAGTGTAATATGAAAACGTTCAATTTATTCGTAAATATATATTAACTTTTGTTAAAGTATTAATTAATATTTTAATATAATTTTTATTCCTGTTGTAGCTTCATAAGTTTGTAATTACGTACACGCTCTGTCTATAAAAAGACATTAAATTCGATTGAAGAAATAACTTCGCTATCTAATTGCGAAAATATGAACTTTCCGCGTACAAAATGCAATAAAAATCTTTCTAACTAGTGTTAATGTCTACGTCCGGTACCGCTATGGGCGAGACTACGACGCCACCCGGGGAAACACTATTGACCTGCGATACCGCGCTATTGACTTTATCGGGCGTGTTACTTATGACCTCGAACGCTATTGGTAGAAGTTATCGGCTGTTCATTATTCACCCCGGTGTGAGACTACATTGGTGGGCATATAAAGGGCAAGATGTCGCTGATCTGCACGCACTCTTATGTGGAAGTTATTGTAAGGCGAAGCTCTGGCCAAATGAATAGTGACAGTATCTACGAAGTGTTTATTGGCAATCGTGACTGCATCGACCCTATACGTGATTAGTGTAACGCTAGTTTTCAGTTGCAACACAAGTTTGAAGCAATGATGGCTTAGTTGATAGCGTGTTTGGACGCCGTATCGATGGTCGTAAGTTCGAATACTAGTAACTGAGTCGCACCTTTCGGTGAAGGAAAACATCGTGGTGAGGCCATTTCCTAAGCCTTCCTCTACCATCTTCAGATTGAAAGTCTATCGCCAAGAACCAGTCGCCTCTAGGCCTGGCGTGCTTACTATCTTAGACCATGTTGTCATTTAACATCAGTTTTTTATATCATAGGAGACATATAAACAGGTCATCTGATGTTAAGCGATCGCCACCATCCATAGACAATAGCAACATCAGGGAAGTCGCAAGTGCGTTGCCAGCCTGTGTTTGGGGGAAGGAGACATGGAAAGGGGGAGGGGTAGGTCTCCGGCGCTCTCACTGACCGAACGACACGCAACAATGCAAGCACTGTTACTTCACGTCGGTGTTTCTGTGAGTCGGGTAGTACTACCCCGGGCGAGCCGACCCATTCATGCTGAAACCAGTAATAGCTTCAGCGTGGGTCTACCACCTAAATGACGATGATTTTGCGGTATAACGTTAAACCTATAAAGTATTTTTTATTCTGTAAACTAGGTTTACGGACGATAATTTAACATGATAAGGTCATAACAAAACATTCATGGAAAATTGCATACTTTTATGAATATAATTTAATTATTCTATATATAGATAGACGCGTCACAAGACGAACGCTCAGGCCGGTCATCTTGCTATCGCTTGTTTTCGCGCTCTCGCTTACACGCTCGGCTCGGGCGGAACGTGACAATACTCTTCCATGCGTGCAGCCGGCATTCATTGATTTATAAGACGTAATTACATCAAAAAAACATCTACTAAAAAATTACAGAAAAATGCATAAAATAAAAACTCTAGACACAAAAGAACATTTAAGAGTGCCAACCCCACGGTGACCGAGTTTTGGATAGAAAAAAACTGTGTCACAGTTTATCAATTTCAATGAATTACACGCTTCTAGATTATTTAGTAAAATAAATGATAGAAAAAATTATATTTACATAATTTCTCTACTTTTCCAAACATAAAATATTATGTAATCATACCCAAATATAATTATGTATACAATACTCTAGCTGTGCCGACGATTTCGTTCGTTTTTGTAGTTATAAAATCCCTTTTTTTATAAGGTTTGAAATAGTACCGGTTAGAGAAATGAATAAAGCTTGCTTGTTTCATTGACAGACAAGAGACAGAGCAACAGAGAGCTGACCGTACGAAAAGCCACTCTAAAATTCCTATTTTTTCCGTAAGTCGATTTTGATGAAATAAAGCCTTTAAGTCGTCCCAATTGCACTCGAATCCCCTGTAACACGCCATGAAAATTCGTCTCCTACTTTTGAAGATTTGTGTACACCACAAAGATAAATAAAGTTTTAATATATTCGCTACGAAGTGTTTTCGATCAAATTTAGGCCTTTACTCTCCACTAAATAGAATGATATTACTTTATAATTTTAAATCTAAAAGCTCTAATCTAGACATATTCAGAAATAGTCTCAGCCAGTATAAACAAATTTATTTAAGTAACTTAAAATAAAAAGAAAAATGGAATGTATGGTTAGTGTTTTTTCATTTTTTTGTTGTTTTTGTTTTAGCTTTCTCATTTACTTAAGTTATTTGCTGTAGAATATAATAAATACGTTGTAAACACCTATAATTAAGATTGCACTTATATAGAGTCATTACAAATGCATGTTATGTACTATTCTAGTGTAAATCGTGTTGGTGTTTCTAAATAAACCGAACCCTCTAACAGAAAACCGACGTGAAGTAACATTGCTTGCATTGTTGCGTTTCGTTCGGTCAGTGAGAGCGCCGGAGGCCCACCTCCCATCCCCTCTCCTCTCCCTCTTCCTCCCCTAACTCTTCATCCCAAGGGTGGCAACGCACTTGCGACTCCTCTGGTGTTGTTAGTGTCCATGGAAGGTGGTGGTCACTTAACATCAGGTGAACCACCTGTACGTTTGCCACCAATGACATTAAAAAAAAAAAATTAAATGCATAAAAGCCAGTTTTATAAGGAGCACTGACAGAAGTGTAAGCTAATTAATAAAAATAATTGCGTGCTCTTTTAAATTAATTACAGTTTGAATTATTTAAATTTCATAATTTGTAAATTGAACTGATTAACATCACTTTTTCACATCTAATTTTTGAGCGGCTTGCGTCAAATTAGAGTTGCTTAATCTATCAGCCTGTGTACACCTAATATTTTGTGTTGAGCTAGTGCAGTCCATCATATGTTTGATTAATTCATAAACTTTATAAAAATGTATATAATTATTGGTCCGAGTGCCAATATATGTGAAAACCAGACTCATCATCATCTTCTTAACGTTATCCCACCTAAGTAGCGTCGGCACAACATGTTTTCCTTTTCCGCGCTCGCCTATCAGATGTCATCTCAGTCATCACACCTTTTACACACATATCATTTTTCACACATTCCATCTATCCTTTTTTCGGTGTTCCTCTACTCTTATGTCCATCGACCGTCATACTCAAAGCTTTTCTAGTTACATGCTCTTCATCTCTCCTCATAACATACCATGCTAACCTATTACTATTTAACTTCTCTGTTACTGGTGCTATTTTCAAACTTCCTCTTATATATTCATTCCTAATATTACAGCACACATCCACCTTAACATTCGCATCTCTGCCACATGTAGTTTTCTCTCACAGCACTCAGATGCACACAACATTACTGGTCTTATAATAGTTTTATACACCTTTCCTTTGAGTGAAAACCAGACTAATGTTAATAATTTCAATAGATATACATATTATAGATGTACATAATTCAGACTATAACTAATTTACAAATACGAAAGATAAAGCAATTATTCCATTGTTTTGAGTTTTCACTTCTATCGGCTGTCCTTATGAATGCCTCAACTTGTCTTCTGGATGAATGTATCATTGCCTGTACACCCTGATGCCCGGATTCCCTGCCTCTGTCTCCCAATTATTCAATGATCGGTGGATTGATCAGTGAAATTATAACAAGCAAACTCACAATTGCATTAGTTAGGATCTGTATAAATAGGTATTATATGTCACAAGATTTCATCTAACATTTTCATACATCTTGTTTTAAATAATTAATGCGGATCCTACATCTCGCGTCGTGTTATATCACGACCCAACTTCAACCTTTGCGATTAATCGAGGTCGTTGCTTAGTTCCAGGTATGACTTTACCCAGTAAAGGTAAGCTTAAGTGTACCCTTTCTTGTCTTAGGATGACTTGATTTAATATGTTCTTCCGAGGAATCTTAGAATACTAACTTGCTAGTTGGAAAGTATTTAAACAATAAAAAGATCAAAATCAATAATTTTCTTTTTTAATGTAGGCCCTTAAAAATAATGAACGTCAAAACTACCACCGGTTCGGGAAACAACCCAATCATCGATAAGAGCCGGCGAGAAACTCGATCTGGTTTATATTTTTAACATTTAATTAGAATACATTACTCGTCGCAATCGTTTTTAGTGGATTTAGATGCACAGAGAAGGGTCAGTTTCATACAACACCGTCGTTCACATATTGGTCCACTCTATAATAGCCTTTTGACCACAAAACCCGCTTAAAATGGCGTTTAAATTTACAGTCTGGCAAATCAGTAATATGCTTTGGGACTCCGTTGTAAAACCTAATACTATAACCTAAAAAACTGTTACTGTTTTTACTGAGTCTGAAATATGGGACGACCATATTGGAACTTCTCATGTAGGTTTTTTATAAAATCGCTTTAATAGCTAGTGAATAAAAAAGTATATCTCGTAATGTGTATTTATTACTGTAATAAAATTGCTATTTTTGTGGCGAAATAAAATAAAATCGAGTAGTAGTTCACACGCGGTAGAAATGATTAATTTTTAAGAGAATGAGATGAATATGCTATGGAAGGGGTAAACATTATTTTGCGGCATTATTTTATAATATTTTAATATATGAATATTAACAATGTCAATAATACGAAAAAGATATTTTAAAAGTATGCGCCAGTCACTACGGTCGAACAGAAAATAATATGCTATAGGTTTGAACGCTTCTCCCTTTATCTCTGCCTCCCTTTGTATATTATATATCTCGAGTATGTTTAGAATATACCATCTCATTCTCTCACATCTTATAACGCATATATACATTTCTATCTATCTAGCTGTCTATTTTTCGTTTCATAAAATCCAATTCAAACCGTGACAAAAGAGGTTTCACTTCAACAATATTAAACTTGTGGGTGATTAGAAATCGCTTTTTTATAAAAAAAAAAATTAATACGTACACAAAACTCTATAGTTGTAATCTATTGCATGTTGTTGCTCCTCATATTCATTTCGATATTCAGAATATAATTGACACTGGCCGCACAGTGATTCGCTTATATATCCGATAAAACAGAGGGGTTGAAATAACTAGAAAGCTGAAAGCCAAATGAAAGTTGAAATTTTGATTAATGTTTTTTGTTGTTTTGCTAACAACATTTAAAGCGATAAGCTTTTAATGCATGCATTAATGAGAGTTACCACGGTCTCTTATATATTACTGTGGGTTTATTCTCATAATTCCAAATTATTCTATTTTTTTTGTTTGCGTGTTAGGAAATTGTGCATTTTTACGATGGACATAGAATATATAGTAAAAAATTAACAGATTCAATAAAATTAATTTGAAATTAGAATTCTTAGCCAAACAAAAATTATTTTGATTTGTAATGGCCAGTACTGCAGAACGGCAATTTCATAGGTAAAGACCTATTATATATAATGAATCTGTTAATTTTTTACTATATATTCTATGTCCATCGTAAAAATGCACAATTTCCTAACACGCAAACAAAAAAAATAGAATAATTTGGAATTATGAGAATAAACCCACAGTAATATATAAGAGACCGTGGTAACTCTCATTAATGCATGCATTAAAAGCTTATCGCTTTAAATGTTGTTAGCAAAACAACAAAAAACATTAATCAAAATTTCAACTTTCATTTGGCTTTCAGCTTTCTAGTTATTTCAACCCCTCTGTTTTATCGGATATATAAGCGAATCACTGTGCGGCCAGTGTCAATTATATTCTGAATATCGAAATGAATATGAGGAGCAACAACATGCAATAGATTACAACTATAGAGTTTTGTGCATTTCAATCTTATTTGTCATCATGGATACGTTAAAAATTCGAGTAATTATGGAATATGAGTACCGTCGTGGCAGCAACGCGGCACAAGCGGTACGCAACATCAACGACGATTACGGAGCTAACACTACAAACCAACGCACCACCTGTCATTGGCTTGATCGCTTCCGATCTGGGAATTTCGACCTGAAAAATGAACCACGCGGTCGTCCGAAGACTTTGGATGGCAATGACGAATTAAAGGTAATTGTGGAAGCTGATGATACACAATCTACGGCTGAATTAGCAGCAGCTTTCGACGTTAGCGTCAAAACAATATTGGTCCATTTGAGTCAAATTTGCAAGATAAAAAAGCTTGACAAATGTATGTCCCACGAACTCAATGATCGCCAGTGCGAAGTACGCGTCGAGATGTGCCTTGCACTGCTCAACAGACACACAAATGAAGGAATTTTGAACCGCATTGTTACCTGCGATGAAAAATGGATTCTGTTTGATAACCGCAAGCGCTCAGCAAGTTGGTTGGATCCTGGTTCAGCACCTAAACAATGCCCTAAACGAAAACTTACCCCTAGAAAAGTGATGGTTTTTAACATTGAAGTTGGTTTAATAAAAACGAGAAATATATACCAAAATGTTATATAAAGTTATACCAAAGTAAAATAATGTAAATTTGTAGCGAGCTGTGCGTTAAATGTAGATTATTTGTATTTTAATGGTGGTAGAACCACGCTGAAACTATTATTGGTTTCAGCATGAATGGGTCGGCTCGCCCGGGGTAGTACCACCCTCTCATAGAAAACCGACGTGAAGTAACAGTGCTTGCATTGTTGCGTTTCGTTCGGTCAGTGAGAGCGCCGGAGACCCACCTCCCTTCCTGCGGGAAAAAAATTAATTACCCGAGAGGCAGTACAAAAGGTCTTTGAAGAATTTGTTGCCTTCCGTCCAGCTGATTTGTTTAAGAAGGGCATCAATAAACTGCCACTGCGTTGGCAAAGATGCATTAATATAAATAAAAAATACATTAAAAAAATCGTTTAAATTTTTTCATACAAAACGGCAATTTCATAGGTAAAGACCTAATATATTTGTTTCTAAAACTCTCAAACTAACTTTAATCTTCTATTAATTTATTGTGAAATGTTATATTCTTGAATCCCAACATCGAGTTTGAGTCGGTCTTCAGAGGTTTTGAATTTCAATAGTTTGTATTCATACAGCGCGGTGTTTTATCTGCGGTAGAGAAAAAAAAAATGTTCTTATATTTTATATATAAAATATGTGGTCACAAAGGGTAAAAAAAATGTAGCTTTACTAGTAACGACGCCATTCAAAGGTAACTAATTCCGCTTTACCATGCTTCGCTTGGTTGATGATAAATATCTACAGCGATATGATTGATTCCACGTCCAAAGCGCTAATGTTCATTGTGGCCTTATTTCGATCTGATTAACGTTGTTGGCATAAAGATTCGCCAGATTTTTTAACGAGAACAAAAGTGACTCAACTAAATTAGTAACAAGCGGAATGATACCAAAGTGGCCGAACTTATATTTGGGTTGTTACTGTGCGCGTAATCCATCGAATATAAATCAATAATCTGTACATATATATATATATATATATATATATATATATACATTATATATATTTATATTTATTTAGATTATATATATATATATATACATACATATATATATATATATATATATATTTACATTATATATATTTAGATTTATTTAGATTATATATATATATATATACATACATATATATATATACATAGAAGGACCTTTACAAAACCCATGAGTCTATTTTTTTTTTAACGTGGGGAAATCCTTTATGGATACGCCACCCCCCGGGGAGAGGGTGGGTTATGTCCGACTCGCACAGACTAAAACCCCACGGTGTACCAACAGACCGTTTTGTGGGGGCGGCAAGGGATCGTTCAAGCTAATCAACCTTGTAGAGCCGCCCCCACGGTCCGCCCGGCGGAAGGTGGCCGCCGGGCTCCTACCTATAGAGGGACAGAACGGGTACACACCGGCTGCCCCCCTCGTCCGCCAGGCCTGTGCAATGAAAAACCCATGAGCCTACTATATACGTGTGCATGTAATATATGTAGTGCGATACAATTATGTTGTGGGCTATTGAATGGTAGTCCCACTGTATCGCGTAAGTAGCGATCTTTAGGGCTCCTCGGATCCTAGGATCGGAGGCTTGCGGGAGTGAAGTTAACCGCCCATCCCACAATGACGGAAATGATATTGTCGGCAGAGTACGATCATTGCTATTGCGGTCATTAGTTTTATATATATAGTTTTTCGATGGTAAAAATAAAGCTACATTGTCAAAGTAAGTGTTTTTAGTAGCATTTATACTTCTTGATTTTATATACATACTGAACACTTGACAACATATATGATAAACTTATAATACCTTAATTTATTTAATTGTATATCTAAATAGAGTATCTGTTTTTTATTATCATCGATCGAGTGATTACCTACTCTATTTGTCGCCGCGAGATTCAATTTATGTGGAACAGTGCAGCGGACAAAAAATTTGTTACTCTTTAGCAGCACCCGAGGGGCAACGTGCAGGGGAATGAGATGTGTACTTCCTGCGGACGCGAGTTACATAAGCCCACATACCTTAATAAAACCAGTGTTTTGAAATATTTTGAATTAAAAAAAGGGAATGAAATCGTGTCGGATTAAAACTCTTCCCCGGTGAACAGCACTTTGATAGATCGTCCACCTACGATCGTACTGTTAATCCCGGGACGAGTAAAATGTTTGTTCAACCCCGTCGGTAGCCACATCTGGCATGTTGCATAATCGCTTCCTCGCTCGGCTTCCGCACGTCATCCGCCTTGTTTTGTTTGAAATAGCTATTTAACATCAATTACAATCCAATCGTCGAAATAAACGTAAGCAAATCTGAACAATAATCAGATTTTATACACAAATTATGTCTCGTTCTCTCCCTTCGTACCACGTATGTTTTGGCTATTAGATAGAACAAGATAGCTAACATTTGTTTTGTTAATAATTATGAAGTGATAGATTAGATTAGATATTGTAATTCAATTTACAAGTAAATAAAACAAAAATATCATTTATAAAGTTTCTTGCGATGGTTTCCGAAAACATATGAATAGATCAATGTGTTCTGAACGCTGTAATATAAGTACATAGTTTAAAAAATAATATTTATTAGATTTTAATGTTTTATCACAGATTCGTCTGATCTTAAATGACTATGTGGTCTAAATTATAGTTGACACGTTAAATCCAAAGGATAACTGGATCTCTAGAGCGGCTGTCGGTACACACCAACAGGTGCTTGGTGACAGATTTTGAACTTAAGGGTGGTAGTTAGCTAGCCGGACTTATAAAAGGCTGAACCAACAGGTTATGGTTTTAATATGATGCTTTCTTTCACGGGAAAACGTGAGTCTGTGGCATGGAGCCGAACCTTGTCAAGCGACGGTTCGTCTGAAAATCCCAACATACCAGCAACTAAGACATCATCGGTTCGATAGTTCCGTATTATTATAGTTCCGAATAGAAAGATAGTAATTCAGTAACAGAGAATTGCATTAACATCAAATGCACTGGCACAAATGCAAGAAATAAGGAAAGTCGTCTATATTTTGATGGTGTCAACGCTTCAATCAAGGAAGTTAATAAGTTGATTTTAGTTTCATATAGAAATGTAGTTATATCTTAGTACATCCATTTCTCTTCTTTCTTTGTAGAATCATATTATAGTGTTGCCAATTACTACGACTACTATACAGCTCGCAATCAAATAATGAAACAAGTATTTCCTATTTTTCATTTTAGATTACTTCTGTGATGAAATACATATTATAAATAACACAGTATATTAACGTTTTCATGATAAATTAAAATAAATCATGAAATAAATATCGCAATAATCATAAAAATTATCGAAGTAACTTATAGTAATGCATTACATATATTTACATATATTTTTCTTTTGGGGATGACAGATGAAGGGCTCGGGTGCCGGATGGGTTTATTCGCGATTTAATATATTTTTTTGCATTGTCCAAACCGGGTGTCTCTGACAGTAGACTTTCGCGTGTCACCTTTCAGATTTTATCAGAACCCCTTTTCCTTTCTTGCTGATTTTTAATATCAACGATTTCGAATAACAGTTTTCCATTATTCTGTGTCCTTTGCTATTTTCAAAATCAAAAATACGTTATTCAATTTAGGTCCTAAGAAGTGCTTTTGCAAAACTATCACCGGTTCGGAAATAACGCAGTCATCGAGAAGAAATGGTAAGGAACTCGATCTGGTTTATCTTTTCAACATACATTACACGTTATAATCGTTTTTAGTGTATGCACAGAGAAGAGTAGATTCCAGACATCACCATCGTTCACATATTGATCCACTCTATAAAAGCCGTTTGACACCAAAACCTGTTTGACATGGTGCATAAGTTTACAGTCCGGCAAATCGGTAATATGTATTGGGATTTAGTTGCAAAACCTAACACTATTACCTAAGAGACTTTTATTGGTTTTATTCAGTCTGAAACATGGGACTAGCAGTTTGTCACCGTTTCTAGTATTTAGTTCATGCCGGTCTTTTACGAAATCCAGCTGTTCAAAGTTTTTGCAGACATACATTAAATTACCAAGAATTTTGAAAATCCAGTCACAGTGACTCGATTCCGGGTATCGTATTTCGACATTAACCAATGTAGATTACAATAACATAGTGTGTACGTTTTGGAATAACAGTAAAATAATGAATATTGAAAGGATTCTAATTTATGTTAATATTATACGAGTATAGCCGAGGAAATTGTTTGTTCAATCGCTCTCATATCTGAAACTAAATGTCATACGAATCTTATTATATTTTATAGCTTGGGTTTAAAAACAACTGTACGTTATATGCTAACAACCGTGCACTGAAACGGACCAAACACCGTACAAAGTTTAGGTCAGAAAGTACGTGAAGTACATTGTAATAATATGGGCAACGCCGGCTATTTCGGTACGACGGGAACCGAGAATTACGCAGCCGAACGGTGAATGCCTACGTCAACCAAGTTTCATGCTGCATGCTCATATGGTACAATTGTACTTTTGTAATACAACATTTTAATTATTAAACGCGAGTGAATTCGTGAGGCACAGCTAGTATCTTTACTAATGTTCTAAAAGCGAAATTAAGTTTGTTTGTTACGCTTTCGAGCTCAACTAGTCAACTAATTGTAATGAACATTTTGAACTTTTGCATACACATCGTTAGGCTTACAGAAAATGATATAATACCTTTTGTCACGAACAAAAAGTACTGCTCTAGTGGTATAAGGCCAAATATAAATTAAAGCAAGCGAAGCAGCAAGCAAAAGTTTTAGTTTTATATATTTAAATCTTCCTCTAAAGATATTAAATAGGAGTTTTTGGCGGGATCTGAGTCTGTTACGTAGTTGCTTTTATATTTTATTCATAATCTTGTGTCATTTGATATTTTGTAACATTGGTGGCATGTTAATAATATAGTAGTGTGTAATATAGTTCGTTTATTGTCCACCCCGGGTGGGAAATAATACCACGGAACATGTATTGTGAGATGCCATAAAAACTCCACGGAAAATTCTAACAAGGGGGCCACCATCTTGTTGGAACATTTAAATTATCACAAGAAGGTGGTAGAGTCACGCTGTAGCTATTATTAGTTTCAGCATGAATGGGTCGGCTCGTCCGGGGTACTACCACTCGACCCACAGAACACCGACGTGAAGTAACAGTGCTTGCATTGTTGCGTTTCGTTCGGTCAGTGAGAGCGCCGGATGCCCACCTCCTTTCCTCATTTCCCTTCCCCGTTCCCTGCCCCTCCCTCATACTGGCAACGACTCCGCTGGTGTTGCTAGTGTCTATGGACGGTAGTGATCACTTAACATCAGGTGACCCACCGGTTCGTTTGCCTCCTTTTGACATAAAAAAAGGACGAAACTTGTAATATTATTACCTACTCGACAATGACAGTAATAATCTAGAAGATTAGTTGCGAAAACTAAAATACAGGCTTTGTTATCGATATAGAAGCCAAAACTAACCCTTTTAAAATTTTTGTCTGTCTGTCTGTCTGTCTGTCTGTCTGTCCCTGTGAACGCGCATCACTCGGAAAGTACTGAACCGATTTTGACGAAACTTGGCACAGTGATAACTAATGTTACGAGATTACATTTAGGATACTTTTTATCTCATAAAACGCAAGGGATTCTCCAGGATAACAGACGAAAGTAAAAAAAATTTAGTTCATAATATTCTTGACGAATTTTGGTATATTTACTTTGTGCTATATATAGCAGACAGATTAGCTAAAAAATTAAGCTATATTTCCATATGCTACTTCAAAAAAAAATATACCAAAAAAAACGACCACCGTGATTCGAACCGTCGGCCCCGTCGAAACATTTAAAGCCCCGTACGTTACAACTGAGCTACGCCTACATGACATTTCTGTACGTAATTATCGACCACGTATGAAACATTTATGTAGACGAAACTGTCACTTATGTTGTTACATTTATTTCATTGTATAAAAAAATGTTTGCTAAACAAAGGTGACAAGATTTATTTATTTATCTATACTATAATAAAACTGTAACAAAGCCAAATCTGTACATTACAAGGTTACATTTAGGATACTTTTTGACCCATAAAACGCAAGGGGTTCTCCAGGATAACGAAAGAAAAGAAATTAGTTAATGTAACTAGACTTTTTTGCGACACCTTAGTATAAGAGCCAGCAACGTTGGAAGAACGAGAATTTGAGAAAAGTTGGTTCTTTAATATGAAGATATATTATGCCCTTCCAAACACGATTCAGGATACCTGGTAGCCGGTTAACGTTGTATTTTTTAATGCGAATTACACCTTTACAGATCAACATTTTGATTTATAAATAATTTAAGGAACATTTTTTGTCAGTAACTTTTATAAGTTTAACGTTTATACGTTATTAAAAACATGAATTTTTCACTGCCAGACAATTTTGTTATTGACAATAATGTGCCTGGTGATATTCTTTATAAACAAAATAATTCATTTCAAACCATTTTATTTTTTCCCTTGCAAAGAACATATTTCATTTTGTTAACCAGGCTCTTCCACAATTATGGCTATCTTTATTATACAGCCAGTGTTGCGCTAAGCTAGAGTTATAACTAAGTTATTCTATACATAGGTTTTGGTAGGGGGTAGAGCCACGCTGAAGCTATTACTGGTTTCAGGATGAATGGGTCGGCTCGCCCGGGGTAGTACCACCCTCTAACAAAAAGCCGACGGGAAGTAACAATGCTTGCATTAGTGCGTTTCGTTCGATTAGTGAGAGCACCGGAGAGGCCCACCTCTCTTCCCCTTCCTCCTCTCCCCTTCCGCTTCCTCCCCCTCCAACACAGGTTGGCAAGGCACTTACGACTCTCCTGGTGTTGCAAGTGTCTATGGACGGTAGTTATTACTTAACACCAGGTGACCCACCTGTCCGTTTGCCTCCTATGACATAAAAAAATACATTATATTTTTAATTTACCCTTTTTTATGTTGAAATAAAATAATATTAAAAAAAAGTGTGTGTGTGTACTTATGTACACGCATTAGAAGTTATACTTCTTTGGCGTAACAAGTAAAAATCTTTTCAAAAATTTTATCTTGCGCCTTATTCTACGTTTGTAGAAAAAACGACACTAACAATAAAAAAAAGGTATTTAATACAATGAAAGTTTTAATATAAAGAAATACAAACAACAAATACAAAGAAACAAAATGTTGACTATAGCTAACTTCAGGGTGTCGGTTTTTCGTGACGGTGTGTGCGCGCAACGTAAAAATTTACTCTCATCATTTTTTTGTTACGGTGTGCGCGTTCATCGTAAAAATTTACTCTCATCATTTTTCCCTAACGCGCCAAAAGAAATATAACTTCAATAAAATTACAGATATCTTAACATGGTTTGAACATACTTCTTTATTTACAAAAAATTGCATCGGGCACATTATTGTTAATATCAAAAATGTCTGGCAATAATAAATTCACGTTTTAGTAGCGTTTAAAAGTTAGTGAAAAACAAAACATTCTAAAATTATATAAAGTTCAATATTTTTGCCTGTAAAGGTTTACCGGCAGCCAATTCGCTGTCGAAACCGTTGCCTAGCTCTTAGACAAATAGTCACAGGCAAGTGACAATTGACACATCTTGCTCATATCTTTTTAATATTTATGTTTTTCTTTAATACAATGTAGTGTGAAAAAGTTTTAATACAAGTTATGATGTCATTCAGTGTTTAATTTATCATTATTTATTTTATGAATATATTTTAACGCTTAAATTACAATTTAACTCTATCAACTCGATATTTTATTATGTAAAGCATACTGACTGTATAGTAAAGGCCTACAAAAAAGGGAAAGAAACTACGTTCCAACTGGAGGTCCATGGACCTCTCAAGCTTTTTTTACATTACCGCCAATATACGTAGGTTAGTTTTTATTTTAATTGAACCCGGTAGATGATGTTACGAACGGGTTGTAGGCTTATTGGGACAGAAGGTACTTGGACAACGTACTGGGAAGACATTTATCGGCAATATATGTAGGTTATTTGTAATCTTAATTGGACCTGGTAGGTGATGCTGCGAACGGGTTCTAAGCATATTTTAAAATATTTCTCACATACCAACTGGGTATATGTTTGAGTGAGTCCCTGGATAGTTGGGATTCATAATTTGAAACAGTAGGTATCGCTGGAATCGGGTTTTGAGATGTATTTAGATTTTTCGCGTTTAAAAGTACAATCGAAACCGGTAATAACCGATTTGGTGCAGACGAAGTCGCACGGGTCAGCTAGTAAATAATATATTAAATGATTTAGAAAAAAAAAGTTTGAAAATACGTCTTGCTATCTTTGAGAAATTAACGCAGATGATATAGGGATCGTTTCTTTGAACTCTGTTATAAGCCAGGTGTACTGCAATACTAAACTTATATTGCAACATAATCATAAAAAAAACTTTCAAACAACTAGCATAAGTTATAACTAAGCTCAAGTAAACATTCAACAGACATAACTGTAAGATTTTACAACAAAACATTATCGTAAGTTCATAACATTACAGTACCTTAATATAGACATTAAATATTTTATCGTCTATTCACAGGGGTCTCATTCAGGAACATAAGAAGCTTATCTTAGTAGAGGTAGAGGTCCAGAGGCTGTATCTGATTCAGCAGAAATTATAGATTGCTATGTTGTAAGGGACAAAGGCACCCGTTCGTTAGGGATCCGTTTTTGAGGGTCATATATTTATATAGCTGAATTTTATCTGAAACTAGCTGTAGCCTCTTCGCTCTGAAGTTATTCCAATGCGCGCGCACACCGTCATGAAAAACTGACACCCTGAATTTAGTATTTCTTTGTATTAAAACTTTCAATGTATTAAATACCTTTTTTCTATTGTTAGTGTCGTTTATTCTACAAACGTAGAATAAGGCGAAAGATAAAATTTTTGAAAAGATTTTTATCTTGTTACGCCTTCGATCAACAATAACTAGATAAAGGGTCACTTACAAAATCGAAGCTAAAAGCTGTTCCCGTAAATATATACTTATGTAGCTATTTGTTTACTAAGAAAGGGAGAAAAAAAGTTTTAAAACAGTTTTAAGTTCAACCTAATTACAACCATAACACCTAGTAATAAAGTCACAAATGTTTAAAATATTATCTAATACTTACGATAAAACGAGCAAAGCAATAAATAACTCCTCTCACAAATGAAAAGACAACATAAACAACATTTAGTGTTATTCAACCTTAACACGTAATGAATAAAGTACATTTTCCCGTTATTGTGCGTGGTTGGAGAGCCTAGGCCAAACATTTGTATCACAGGTTTATAATCGGTAATTTTGTTCAAAATTTGATATTATTTGTTAGTATAAGATTAAAATATAACTTATTCATTTAGATTAGTTGTTAGTGTCCATGGACGGTGGTGGTCACTTAACGTCAGGTGATCCACCGGTTCGTTTGCCACCTATGACATAAAAAAAAAACTTTTATCACAAATACGCACAATAAATTATCATTCACCTCTATATAAAATTTAAAATCACATACAAGTACACATATGTGAATATATATATCTATGAATATATTTTTATCACTACTAATATAAATCACGTGTTGTTGATTCATATATATTTAAATGACTACCTTGAATATAGATACCAGTTCTCACGATAACTTGACAGATAATTATCATGGTGTCGCTTTTAGGTGTCGGTGTGTGTGAACATCGTAAAAATTCACTCTCACAATTTTGCCCAATCGCGCCAAAGAAGTATAACTAAGCAAGTGCTTTATTAACCTGAAAATTAGCGATGCTTAAGAATGTCAGTGATGTAAATCAAATAACAGTAGATAGGACAAACGGTCCTCTAGAGACCGCACTACATTTCCCGACAATTTTCTTCGCCGACCCGAAAGGCCTTTACCGTTGAATCCGCTGTGAACGTTAATTATGATTCCTGGTTTTATTTTCCTGGTAACGTTTAGTTGCCTCGCTTGGTATTAAGGAACTCCGTCGTTATTCCCTTTGTTGTTTGTATTATTATTTTTCTAAGAATAACTAGCCTATCTCTGTTAACATTAGCTTTTACACTTATATTTTCTTTTAGTTTGTTCTTAGGTATAACTTCATAATTTGACAATTAAGAAAGAAAGAAATAAAATATAAATGATATAGAACAAACATTAAATAAACAAAACATTAAATAACAAACAAAAAAGGGGACAGTCAAAGAAAACTCAAAACAATGAAATCAATGCGTTCTCTTTTGAATGTTCATATTAAATTTCGGAATTTGTTTATTGAAATTATTAACACTAGTGTGGTTTTCATATCTATTGGTACTCGGAGCAATAATTATATACCTATCTATAAAGTATATTAATTAATCAAACGTATGATGAGCTGCACGATAAAAATCTTATATGTAAACAGGCCTCTAAACTTCACGTCGCTATTCGCTATTCTGACGAAAGCCGCGCAGTTGCAATACGGCCGATGATGCTTACGTCATTACGTCATGAGGCGAAATTATAAATTTATCTCCTGTCAAAAATACCGCTCTACGCGCTTTAAGAAGTTTTCATTTTTATAACTTCCAAGGCAGAAGAAATAAAATGTAATAATATAAGATTTCCAAGAAACACATAAGAAAACAAGACACAATACAAAGATGAATTAAAAGAATAATAAAGCACAATACATATAAATAATAACGTAAATACGAATTGCATAAAAGTGAACAATCATATAATCTTTTTATATATTTAGACTGAATCATGAGTAACGATACTCAGAATGAAGACTAGAAGGGGGTCCCAATGAGGGAACTAAACAATTGAAATTAACGACTAAGTCCCCACCAAAAAAAAAGCCCCGGAAAAAAATACTTCATGGTTTCTATTTATTTATAGATATAAATAGAAATTAAGTGCGCTGCTAATTGGTTTAACCGGTTGAATGCAGTTGAAGTACGTACGTATAAAAGCATTATAAAAAAAAGTGATTTTCACGAAAACAACCTTACATTTGATACCGGATGACAACTGATTTCGTACAATCGTGTAATAAGTTTACTTAGGGAGTTTTGGGGGGTCTTGTAGTGTATTTTATATTTTATTCGTAATCTTGTGCGTAACATTGGCGGTGTTTTACGTATTATTGTTGCACAAGTAAGTGTATGGGAATAAATACCACGGAGCATGGAACCTGACTTGCAACAAAAACTCTCTGGAAAGTTCTAACAAGCGAGCCATCATCTTGTTAGAACTTTGCAATAACAGCGAGAACTTGTAAAATCATTATCTACTCGACAATGGCTGTAATAATCTGCTGGAAGATTGGTTGCCAGAAATAAAACTAAATAAATAAAAAAAGGTTATCTATTTAGACGGCTTCATTGATGGATCTACTTTGAAAACATAACTAATTATTTAATAATTTATAATTGTACACTACGATAGCAAATTTTAATTAATTGTATAATACAACTAGCTATTGTCCGCGACTTCGTTCCCAGGTTTCGTTATTCTATTTGTTTGGCTGCTTTTTTTGTAATGTAACTTAGTAACACTATTTAATCTCCTTATAACTCCTACCGACCTTATGCATTTGTTAAATCTTATCATTATTGCGTTATAGCGTAATAATGTTTATTATACATAATGTTTTGAGAAGTACCTTATCAACAAACAAAAAATACTATAGCTTTATTTCTTTGTACAGAAGTATAAGTCATAAAATAGTTATTTAGAATGTTTAAACCGAGTTACAAAAAAAAATCTTTAATTCTGAGCTCAATAACCTTGAAATGAGAAAAAACACTAAGAGATACAGAAACTATTTATTTTCAACGAAAAACCCTGGAACGATTGTGTTTTCTCTCAAATCGAGCACTTAGCATACAAATGTCAGGTTTTATGTTTCGATTGTCTTTCAGTTTGAATGGGAGGTGGAACAAAATTGCTGATTGAGGGATTTGATAATAAAAGAAAGTTGTCCAGCTGTGTGCGCTTATTCGAAACCCATTTTATCAGAAGAATTATTGAAAGCTACAGGCTTTTGAAATCTTATTTTTATTACGTCTCCAACCTAATGCTTGAACTATATTGTAACTGCTCGCTTTTTATCGGAGCTTGACTAAGTGACATGATAAAAACAAATGACTATCAAATTACTTCAGTCAATTAGTCTTCATCAGTAGTTGGATATACATTGTCTGCTGCCGAACGTACATAATCGAAAGTTACTGTTACAGTTTTATCGCCATTAAAGCGATGATGGGTTGGTATAGCGTGTTGACACGGCTTGTTTTTTTTTTCTAACTGACTACGCTATTGACCTATCAAGGTCTTAACAGCTTCACCGGACTACTCAGTTGAAAATCTAAAGCTAAGTGCCTGTCGGTGTGTTCCGGAAGCTGGACTTAAGAGCCAATCTTTCTAGGTATAGCGTGATTACCATCGTAGGCTACATCATTTAAGATCGGCTGAGATTGTACTCAAACGCTCAAAATTATAAGGTATAAAAAAACATATGTATGGTAGTTACAATCCAGCTAGATACAGATGTACTCTTTTGATTACTGATAAATTGATTGATCCTGGAAGGAGTCACGCTTAAGGCTATTCTGAAGAGTTATTTAATGCCATCCTCTCCTATCAACTACAGAGGTACGCGGGCGAGTACGTGACTCCACATATTCACAGTACCAACCACCCTGGCAAGAACAAACAAGTTCGAAAATTCGTACCTCTATCGTACTGTCGTCTGTGCGATTTTTCAAATATTTCATTTCATACAAATTTCCAGACAACAACAAAAATAATAACCAAATTTGTATAGATTTCTATATTCCAATATTATCTCTAAATTGATGTCACCTTCCAATGATGTGAATAAGTAATTTAAATTGTATAATCATTTTTCCCAAATTGTTCACTCGCCGTATATTTCTTCCTAAAGTGTTCCTTGCCCAAATATTCTAATATCTCTAACTTGATGTCACCTCCCAATGATATGAGTAGGTAATTTAAATTGTATAATCATTTTTCCCAAATTGTTCACTCGCCGTATATTTCTTCCTAAAGTGTTCCTTCCCTAAATATTCTAATAGTATCTCTAACTTGATGTCACCTCCCAATGATATGAGTAAGTAATTTAAATGGTATAACCATTTTTCCCAAATTGTTTCCTCGCCGTATATCTCTTCCTAAAGTGTTCCTTCCCTAAATAATCTAATATTATTTCTAACTTGATGTCACCTTCCAATGATATGAGTAAGTTATCTAAATTATATAATCATTTTTTCCCGAATTGCTCCCTGGCCGTATATCTCCCAAAGTATTTCTGCCCTAATAGTTTATTGAGGCCATGTTTATTTCAGTTTCGACGTTGATAAAAACGTATAATAGAACAGGAAACAAACTGAAAAGTTCAAAGAAATCGTCTAAAACAAGCTAAAAATATACCTAATTACAAGAAATAATAGAACCCTCATTTCTAAAACGGCACAACGGTGCGTCGCTTGACTCAACAAAAACATTCCGACAACCGACAACATAATTAAATGGCAACCAGTAATTAATGTAACCGTCGATGCTTTCATTAATTCAGAAAATTAAAATCTTAATTAAACGAATCCTCGGTGTCAAACGCGGTTCTGTTACAAGGAAAAGTCTAAATTAACAGAGCCTCTGTGTCTCGGTGACGAATGGCTCGCCTGTCATAGGAATGTACCACTGGGTTTATTAAAAAACCTTATTAAGTACGACGGATTCTATAGCGTAAATGTTTTATTAAGAACAGAGAATTTTAAAAAGAATTTTAGAAAAATCAACTAGTTTGTGCCTCGGCTTGGCTTTTTTGTTTGTGAACAGTTCTTTTTGTTTATAACAACCTATGTCTTATTTGTACTTCTCACAACGTGTATGGGAAGTTTCATTACATTATTGGAGTAGTAAATACGTAAAAGTGTAACATACACATTAACATTTATACTATTAGTTGGTATTTATGGTTATAAAAAGCTAATGTAACTACAGAAATTTATTGCACAATTTTGTTTTGACCCTCATCCGTCCTCATCCTCATTTCAAAATTATGTTTTATTGGTAATTATTAATTTTCCAGCGAAAGCGCTCGTGACTGCCATAGTGTTGTATTACGTCACACCGTTCTATACAACACAATGTTTATTACTGCGATATTAACATGTGTCATCCTGTTTAGGTATACATAAACTGTAACAATAATAAATATTATTGAAATAGCTATTATATAAGTAAATATGTATCTTATATATTAATACGTGAAGCCAAAAATTTGTACACCTTTTTAAGCGAATTGCGCGAACAAATGACCGTGAAATTTGGCATAGTTAAAGTTTATATGGAGGAGAAGTGCAGAAAGCTATTTTTTTATATAAAATGCATTACAAGCATATTAAATTAATTAAAATATACATTACTCACACTACTGCTAGAATTTTACACAACATAAACATACATGTAAATGGAAAAAACATTTTGACAGATCCGTCACTTTACTCTTACGTTCCAATTAATTACCTTTTCGATATTTTTAACATGAATGACGTTGCATGCCTTACTACATATCATTTGAAATGAACTGGTCAAATTGTAGGTTAATTTTATAATAATATAATATGTAAATTCATAATATATATACATAAATAATTAATTGATAAACAATTTATCTTTAGTACATTTATGGACCCACTGAATTGGATGTCAAAATTTTTAGGTGCTTTCACTTCATGTCACTTGGCTTCATTTTGTGATCTCTTATCACATATACTTATACAGCAATATTATCAAAGTCAACGTAAATATTATAATGTTCAGTATTTTTATGGTGAACTCACTGCAAATAATGATTTAATAAAAATACGTTGTAAAATCAAAACAGGAAAATTTGTTTGCTCATGAAAGTAATCCATGACTTGGATCTCCGCTGTTACAATGATGCAGTTCAACCTGATGTAACAATTATATTTAGTACAGTTGATGATGAATTTTGAACAAAGATAATTCATTTTCAAAAGTTAATGGTAGTATTAAAAACAACTTTGTTTTGGATTCGTCATTTGATTCTATTGTGTAACCATTACTTTTCCAAGCGATGATACTGGGCATATCAATATTCCTCATAATATACAGACCACATTTAATACACATGGTGTCGTCTAAAATTAATTGAAAGTTGTGGCATAAGTTGCGATAAATGTCTTTAGTTTCGTAAAGTTATGTTTACTTCGAATTTTAGAGCCTTATCACCTATGTAACTGCCTGTCTCTGTTTCAAATTTATAATTAATTTCAATTTAGAAATAGATTTTTTAAAATGTTTATATGATTTTAAAACAGGAGCAAATAACTGAGTTACCATGATGAAAACCTTTGATTATAGAGGTACCCTTTGACAAAAGAACCCGAATAAAATTCAAACTTTAAAAAATCAAAGAACTATGGTCGAATGTCGACCACTGGGTGCCCAATAGTACATCTAAATACAAAAATGATTACAATGTAGTAATAAACAACATTTATGTGAGAGCTAAAATCAACTATTAGCATCGTTTCTTTTTGCGCGAAGAATTACTCCCATATCAAATGAAATCAAACTCATGTACTAGAAAGAGATATAAGTAAGTATAATGTGATCGCCCAATAGAGGAAATTCGATGATAATTCATTTTCTTAAATTTCAATATTATTCAGTATATTTTAAAACTGGTTAATGTCTAATAAACAAAAATGAGTAAAGAAAATCGGTTGATAAACAGAGGAGTAAATATACTCAACTGTTTTGTCCCTGCCTATTTATATGTAGATATAATATATCACCGTGTGTAAGGTCACAGCCATTAAATGAAAAAAGTTAACATTCGAGATACAATTTCTAGAAAAGGTAATCAAACAATTTATACGAGAACAAATATTTCGGACTTATCGTTTACAATAAAATTACGACGTCATCCCCTCACTCCTTTGTCAGTTGTGGCCGCGTAATGGAGCGCACCGTCAAAGGAAAAATGTAACATCAACCAATAGGCATTTTAAAGCTGAATAAACTGGGTTAAGTAACTCCTAATTGTAATTGAGATGGAGGGAAAATAAACGTTGTCCGTTGAAATGAATGAAGCAAAATTATTAGGGAGTTTGTTCGGTGGGACCGAATTTCTTGGGTAGAGATTTAAGATTTAAAAATAAAATCAATTAGCGATAATATATCTACTATTTTAAGTCTATGTTAAGTTCCTTTACACTCGTGTCCATAAAGTGAAAACACAATACACATTTACTTTAAACGAAAGAAATCTTTAAAAAAGGACCTAACCTAAAAGGAAGTAAACGCAGGTTCTGACCCCGGCATGTACTGACGAATTTTTCGGAATTCTATATTTTACATACAATAATTAATTTAAAATTGGTACTACTATCGATCGACAGTGAAGGAAACCTGTACCTGAGAAATGTTCTTGTAGTACTACTGTATGTGTATGTGGGAAAGTAGAGAACTGTAGTTTTCTCAGAGTTTGTCGTCAATACGGTGTTGGCTGGCGTGGTGATTATGTCCATATCTTTCTTCGGGAAGTAGCTGATGTTGTCAGAGCTATAGACAAGAATATAGGGCAGGGGTAAGTAGTTCATTCAGAAAATATTGTTCCCAAGAGACAACTTAAATCTATATTAACGCAAACGAAGCCGCGAGCAAAAGCTAGTATTGTATAATTACTTTATAAATTACGAGTTTTACTACAATCTTACCTAATGCTAAACGACCTTGTAGTCTAAGATGGATAAGCCTAAAGAGGTTTGGCTTTAAAATACATCAGTCGGAACACACCTACAGATATGTAGCAATATATCTCCAAATTGAAGGTGGTAGCTACTCAGGCGGGCATCAGAAACACCTAACTATTGCATAATAGTAAGATCATTTGGCTATCTACCAACTTCAAATTGAAAATCTCTACTAAGCACCTATAGGTGTGTTCCTGCAGTTGCGCTAACCATTCTAGGATAACCACAACTTAAAAAAGATACTACCAAACTAAGGTTTCATAAAACCTCTTTATCCAGCCTACGTCAATCACATTGATGTCAATAAACCTATTTATCATTGCTTCGAAGATACATTTAATATATTTTTCATAAATATTTTATCATGATATCATTTAGCAAATAGCACGAGATACTTACTGGATTTTAGACGTCAAATAATGACAGTTATGAAGTATAGAATACACTACACAGTAAGCGATTTCATGGTAAAAAACAGGGTGACTTCAAGACAAACGATAGAAGTGAAACTTATTATTACAAGGAAACATTTTAATTATTCATAAATCACTTTTGAATAGCATAGATTGTGTTCAGTGATCGCCGCGCCGCCTGAACGCGGTACACGCAACCACGGACAACGAGAAAGAAAAAAACGAGATGTCTCACTGTTCTCCAATAATAGAAGGCTAGCTAGATACTGCTCCCACTCTACCCGAGACAGTGTTTACGCCCACCACATTTTGTTACACAAATAGGTTGCAGATCAGAATTTCAAAGTCTTCCTATAAAAAACTTCACTTCAAAATTAAATTTTATCTCCCTTTTAGCAGTTTTTCTTAAATGTATCGAGCCTATTTAGTTTTATAACTTCTGTTAACCGAAAACTATTCGATTTTATTCTTACGTACGTCCCATTAAGTTTTAATTTTGTTTCTCTCGACAGCCCTTCGCTTTCATTTTACCCGCTGCGTGGAATTTTCGGGGGCGCCGTCGAATAAAACGTTCCTATTTCTTCCTTTTTTCTTGTTTCTTAACCTTTTTTCCAGTTCAGTGATTCTTTTTAATATGATTTCTGTCATGATTCTTATTTATATTCGTGCCTACATTTCTTTTTATGTAGTTTGATGCTGATACAAGCGTCATTAAATTTACCGCGCGTATTGATTTCCAGAATGAGCTACTTTATAATTAGGAATAGTTAACAGCGATGTTTGCAAGCTAGCATAATCATTGCGTTATATGGATTTCCATACCTTAGTGCTGAACTCTATCCCTGGATTCATCAGTATTTGAATTCCGCAACATATCTGTGGTTGAGAAGTGATAAAAGACACAAATTAGCGGGGATCTTTTCAAAATCTCAAATCAAATTTAGATCCTTAAATTAGGTTTCAGACTGACATGATATAGGTTAACTGAGTCTAAGTTAAAAACTAGGCTTAACTTTATGATGCAGGTGTATTAAATTATGGATGCGTTAAAAAAAATCTATGATATGTACGGGTACATACATCGTTGAAAAATATTTTTAATATAACACATTTAATTATAGACACGGAAGAAGGAACAAAAAATTATTTGTTTTTCTTTTTATGACATTGAAAAGTTATTTCTAATATGCGTTTCAAGTAACAAATTGTTGAATCGCCATCTTCCTTCGCAGTTCGCGTTCAGCTTCAATAAAAATAAAAAGGTATAATTGAAATAACAATAACATATGAAAATTATAGGATATGTCATATGCCGAGACATATATTTATAGTATAGAAACTCTTATAGCATTTTAAATCTTTATTATTAATGGGAAACGTAGCCAGAAGCACTTTTAAGAATAATTGAAACAAAATGGCTGCCGGTTATTGAAATTGAACAAGTTTGCGCACTGTTAATTCAAGATAAAGTAATTAAATTTCTTTATGCACACTTGTCTGAATATAATGTTTATTATTTATTATAGTAATTTAAATTATTTATTTTAGATATATAGTAAATATATTTTAATGGCAGTGCTATTTTGACAATTAGTGAGCTAAGTTGGCGCGAATTAAGTCACTGGTAAGGCATAATTTAAATACATATTTATTTAACATTGCAAGAATAAACAAATGACGTAACACAAACCAATAAATAATGTATACTACCGTATATATTTTATACTTTATAGCTTATGCTATTAACCACAATCTCATGTGATATTAAAATTGTTAACACGCTAAACTTAGCTTTGCTAGCTGGCTTTTAACTGCAGCTGCCGGACTACACCAACAGTTACTTGCCGACAGATTTTCAACTTGCTTGATTTTCACTAAGCTATATTTATACGCATTTCTCTTCTAACTTAATACATGCCAAACAAAACATTCGAGATTTGTCTGACGTGGAACGTTTTATGAACAAATCTTATTAATAACCGTTCTGTATACGTTAATCTCTTTATGACACTCCCGTTCCAATCTGTCACGCTTTCATTCATTATAACAAGGGAGGAAAAACAAGTGGGTAAACAAATAACGCAATTAAGACCCTCGCCTCGGCTCCGGTCGAGTGTCATACCACATTGACACGCTACTGATTGTTTACTTATCCCCTTGCGAACGTATCGGAAGGTCTCGTGTCATAATATAACACAGTATACTGATGGATCAGTATGTCATCTTAGTTGTCCTTAAAATAACTTTTAAATAGGATCAATGAAGATTGTCTCGCGCAAATACTACTCTTTTGTACTTCAAAAGTTTAGTATTTTGACGAAAAACTCACCTAGGGTAAGAGATAATATAACATGCTAATCGTTGACGATGATAAGGTAATAAATATGCTGATAATAAAGAAAACTGTCTTTTAAGTGTGGCTACTGGAATACACATATTTGGCGATAAATTTTCAACTCAAGGATTTTATCTATTCAGGCGGATGTTATAAAACCTACTGTGTTCCTTACAGAATCAAATTAACCAATATATTGTAAAAAAAGGCACACACGTGTTAATATATATATCTCGTTTACTCTTTAATAAAATTATATTAGTGTAAAAGGTTCAAACTATAACGTTCTGCCGCCAAGCAGCTCACAACTTGCAGTACACACGAGTAGGGTTGAGAAGTATGGAACTTACTATTACCTAGTGAAATAGATTTAACTTTCGGAGATTTCTTCCTATGAATAGATAAACAATAGTATAGAAGTAAGCTGTATAGTTGTTGTCAAACTTAACTGCCTTACAGGTCTATCTATATATGGCGAAGTCGTTTTATTCGATCGTATTATAGGATTGTCTGACCGGTACGCGTAAAGGTCCAATGGTTGGATTTATTCGTGTATCGGCTTTGTTATTGGTTTATGAGTATTTCCCTTGAGTAAACGTCGACTAATTGTGTTGACAGGCGACATGGGTTCCGTTTTATTTATTTAATCCTATGTTTTTAATATCGTTACACGTTTTTCAAACGATAAAGTCATGTTTATTTAAGATCGTTTCTATACAATAAACATCAAATAATATTGTTTTAACAAATATTTATAGTGTATAAACATATAAGAATATCTGAAAATATGTTACCATCCAATTACGAATATCTTGTGTATAGTCATCTGTAGCATTTTATATCTTATCCAGTTAAAAATAGCTAGTCTAAACTAAACTTTTTTCTTACAAAATGAAATTTCTAAAGAAAATGTATTTATTGTGAAAGAATAGAACAATTTAATACAAAGTATGGTCTCCTCTGCTATTCAGAACTTGTTGGCAACGATTATTCATTGAATTAATGAGACTGTTGTAGCAAATTCTTCAGCTGTTGGGTTGTTGTCGCTCCGTCCAAGTCCTTCAAAACACGTCTCTGGAGCATGTCCCATGCGTGCTCGATGGGGTTGAGATCTGGCGATTGTGCAGGCCAGGGCAATATCCGGATATTCTCCGTTGCAAAGTATTCACTGGTTCGCCGAGCTGTATGTGAACGCGCATTGTCATGCATTAACCTAAAATCGGAGCCAAAGGTTTGTGCAAATGGGTAGACATAAGGTCTGAGAATATCTTCAATGTAATTTTCAGCATTCATGTTTCCATTTACAAAAACGAGCTCAGTTCGCCTGTTCTTCATAATACCCGTCCATAACATAACTGTTGAGCCGCTGTATGGATGAACTTCCTGAACGCACCTGAGCCTTTCAGTATTTCCGGGCCGACGATACACTCGCACCCTTCTTGTATCAGGCTTAAACCCGAATCGCGACTCATCGGAAAACAATTTTATCCCATTGTTCCTGGGTCCATGTTATGCGTTCTCTACACCATACATATCGACGAGCGCGATTCCCGTGACGCATCGGTGGGTACCTGATTGGGCGTCAAGCTCGTAGGGCGTACTCATGCAGTCGATTTCGCACAGTTTGAGGACTTACATCAACACCACTTGAAATTTGTAGCCTCAAAATTTAACTCTCGAGCGGTTAACATCGGCTGACGTCTTGCAGTCAGTTGTATGTACCGGTCTTGCCGAGTGGTTGTACTCCTTTTACGGCCTGGAAGCTGTTCAGCGGGTTCTCCTGTATTATTGTAGCGCTGCCAAAGACGACAAATAACACTTCTATGAATGCCAAAATGTCGAGATACCTGAGATTGATTCGTACTTCCCACTTGCAACATCCCTACAGCTCTTTGCATTTAATCTGCCATCAAATGGCGTCGCTTCATGACGTAAAGATTATCTAACAATTAAATTTTGTCGCTAACTTTATTTAAATGGTTGGTAAAATTATAAAATCAAGACTAAACGTAGCAATTAAAACGCACTTAAATTCAAACAAATTCGCAGTCATTTGAATTTTATGAAAAAACAAAACATAATCAATTTTTTGTTTTACAACCAGCCAGTATGTCATTAATAACAAAAAAGTTTACTTACCTACGCACTTTGTTTGAGTAAATATTATACTTAGAAATTAATTAATATAAATGGTAAAATTTGTAATATCACGCATGTTGCTTAGACTTTTTTGATATGTGTAGTATTAGAAGATTGTTTAGCAGACCAGTAACTGCTACGAGAAAAACCTTTAACTATTTAGGTTACTAGTGCGGTCTTGAAATGCAGTGAAAGTAACCAACCTAAAAAGGTTTTATTCTGAAGAATGTTTATGAATACACCCGTTATACATTATTCAGATAATGTTTATCATTTGCAGATTACCTTGGCTGCTATATGAGATACAGCCTAATTCCTTGGTTATTAAAGCTACTTACTTACCGTTTTCTAGCTAATCTTTACGTCTAAACTCAATGCAAAGATTACAGGAACTTTTCGTTGGTGAGCGGTTTCCCTATTTACATAGCCTAATAGCCTAACCAAGATTTCAGGTAAAGCTTATAGACTTTTCAATCAAATAATAAACTTTTTTGGTACAGATCGTAAGGCTTGGAAAGACGCAAAATATTTAATTTATTGGGACAAATTTTGTTGATATCACTTAGTTCCAGATTAAGTTTATGTAGCGTAGTAATTTCTAGAATAAAATTAATATGACTGTCTATTTATTACATAAACATAAGCCAGTACAGGCAAATCTAGATATAACACCAACAAAAGACTCAAATGACTCGCACCGGATGTGACGTCACGATAAACTAATCATATTACCGCTTATATTAATCTGGGGAAGCTTATTTACTGGGTCATTCTATCTTGTGCACTTTATTGAATGGGCTATTTTAATTAATTCAGGCGTCGGCTATGTATTAAATCGTAAATTTTTACATAGAAGGCATGCCACTACAATTATTACACAATACTATCAGACACTCGCGACTTTGTTTCTGTAGTTTATTGTATTAACATTCTATATATATACAGAGAGAAAAACCTAAAAAAAGTGTAAACAAAAAGTTATGTCAATTATGTCACCCGTTTACTTCCCTTCTTCCTTTAGGCATGTGTAACACTGTGTCACTGTGTATATTGTACTAGTTTTTGCCCGCGACTTCGTCCGTGTGAAATAGTTACTTCGGGCTCACGTTAACACGCAGCGGAAGCTCTCAAAAGAAAAAAAAACGATTTTCAAACTATCTTCAATGGGGCTTTGTTCCTATTGGCCTTAGCGTGGTAATATACCTATACCCGTCCTCGATAAATGAGGTAACGAACACTGAAATAATTTTTCAAATCGGACTAGTAGTTCGTGATATTAACGCATTCAACAAACATACACACCCTTGAGCTTTAGTAAATATAGATAATGATATCATTATATTTTTTTTAGATATCCATGAATTTAAATTTAAAGAGTTTGAACGATATATATCTAGTAGCTCAATAGCAGATTTCTTTCATTTTCTTTATTATGAATCCCTTTTATAAAGCAAATGATAAAACTGTTACTCAAGGCACTGTTAACAAAAGTGAAATACAAGGTATTTTCAAATAAAATATCAGTGCTTACGACGAACTCATTAACCGTTTCTTTTACTTTACTTATTTGCAGACTGAAAACGTATGCTCTAGTGAGCAGAATCAATATTCCCGTGCAAATATTTGCTCCAGCAACGTATAAATACAATTATGTATCTCGTTGAGTTTGTTTACTTTGTTCTCAGACGTTTATAGCGTAATATTATGTTAGGATTTTGTAATTTAACATCAAAAACTAAACTAACTTATAACAATTAAAACCCTTTACTTGACTTAAGAAATGTTTAAAATTTTAATGATAATTCGCGGCTGTGATTTGATGGTAGTCGTGAAATGTATCACAGGTTATATAAGAAGTGATAAATAACGTGGCATGTCAGTTATATGCGTCGAAATTTATCATTGTTTTATACGCAAAGCGTAATTTTAACCACATAACTATTAACAGAATTTATTATTTGATAGTAAAGCTACGCATTAGAAAGTAATAAAACAATAATTAATATTAAAGCGCTTATTGGATAGAATCTGTAAAGTGTCTCTTATTCTCAGCGCTATTCGAACGAAGTTCTGTAATGCGTATTGTAGTAGAATCTGAATATTAGAAATCGTCACGTAAGGAAAAAGCGTTATGGTCCTTCTATGGGACTTTCTCTATCATTTTTTTTAAGTTATTTATTATAAATACCTAATTTATAATTCCCTATTTTATTTATACCAAATTTTTAATAAATTAATATTTTTCTTGACATATTGGATTAAACTTTTTGATTGGATTCTTAAAGTCACACGTTTTGTTATTGGTTTACATTTACTGAGAGTTTTTTAAAGCTATTAAATTTGCTGTCTCGCTGTCGTGATTCAATATTATCATCAATAACCATACCTAAAATATACCAGAAGTCAATCATGATATGTGATATAACAGTAATAAATAATAACTTAGGATGGTTTAGTTATATTAAATTACGTTAAAACGGTTACAATTTTCATACCTACTTCATGTTTAGAGCTTTTAGTCTCTGGCAAATCGTAATTTTAACATCTACCAGTGTCAATATTTTGTTACCATTGGTATAAAATCGATGAACGTTTTTCACTATTAGCTTATTTCATTACTTGGCATTTTGAATTGCTATTTACATTGCGTATGGGTTTTTCTCTTGGTCGAAGGGGGGTGTAAGGGGTGTCGAATAACATCTAACACTTGAGACACTCAAGCCAACCTCACCTGCACGTGGTGCACCCTGCTGAATAACGAACGAGGCAATGGCGAAAGCGGGGTGGTAGGGTTCTACAGCCTGACTGGGTCGCGACCATATACATATACACATATATACATGGGTATATGACGAAAAAGCCCGTCATAGTGATTCGCTTTTGCGGGTCGCGTTTCGGGATCAGCCTGTGCATATCCAGCATTTCGCAGGCCGGCATGACAGTGGCGACCGGCGATGGATAATGTGTCACTCGGTGGTTGCCATTGTTTTTGGATTGTACTGTGCTTACCATTAGGCACATGGCAGTCATTATGCCGTGCTACTATAAAAAAAAAGGATGATAAAGAGAACGTAATGCTTTTACATGTATTCTTTAACGATGCCATAGTTACTTTAAATTACCTTCCTTTAATATCTAATACCTGCGCTATCTTATTTATAAGTTTGCTATCGATTCCCATTCCCATATCTTAATTTAGAAGTTTTCTCATTATCATCTCATCTGATATAAATTAACAATTTACCAATAACATAAAAGAGAGACTATAGTATATACATCGGACTGAAGGCCATATCCATCATTGCTTTAATCTTTCGCACACGTTCAGTGTTAGAGTATTAGCCTTATTTGGCTATCTGCCATGAAGATTCTATTGCTGTATCGATGGATTGGCATCATTCTGTAGACGCTATTTACTTAACAAGCTTGGTTCAGGTTCGCACCTAATCAGATACAATTAACCCAAAACTTTCCCATCTCGCATTTTTGTTTACGTTGAGAAATGTTTTCCTCTCTATATATGCTAGAGTGATTTGGGATTTGACATTGAGGTTGAGTGACGTCGATGGATGTGATGTCGAATTTACGCACAGATGTTTGTAAATAGATGTGTGAGAGATGTTAGCAAATTGCCAACCAAAAGTTGATACGTTGCGGCGTGTCGTAGACATTTGTAACTTCAGTGTTGTGACTCGGGAATGCAATTAATAGAATTTACTATAGCCCCTTGTGTTACAGTTCGTATAAATACATATGTGTAGTACTTGCGGTTAGACGTTATTTTAATTGGAATTTTGTTGAATTTACAATGTGAAACATTGGTGATCTATACGTGTTAGACTGCACTTAAGTTTAATCCACTTTTTTGTATTCATTTGCCACACATGTACACTAAACCGTATTTTTTTATTTCTATTCATTCTATATATTATACGTATGTTCTTAATTTGTTCGTGTGTAATATTTATGGGTGTTGCAAATAATTGTCTTTTCTTTCTTTCTTCTTTATTATTTTTTTCTTTTTTAATCTCAATGTCGGCACATGATGTCTTCTTTCCCTCTTCGATATTAACTCTCATTTTAGTATTCATACCCTTTATACACATATTATTACTTACACAATCAACCTACCCTTCATCGGTCTTGTCTGCCAGTTACATCCAGTTAGTTTTCATCCATCATATCGTGTCTATTACTACTACTCAGATGAAGTGTATCAATAAACCCTTCTATTAGAACTTCACCTAAACCTTTTAACCTTAATATCATTAAAATGAAATACACTCTACGCCGAACAACGTGCCCGTTGCGTAACATTAACGCACATCCTCATTTAACTCATAAAACGCGTTCAAAGACTATGAAATTGCAAAGTATATTGCTCATAACGTGTATGGTAAAGCTTTGTGTTTTTATTTATTAAACTCACTTCTCTTTATTAACTTACCCCAGCGATATCATTATGTACAAAATCGTGGACCTTATCGGGACAGGTGTGGAGTGTGGAATGTTTGAAAATTAGTCATTAAAGTTTAATCCTTTCTTTGATTTATTCTTATAGTTCATTTTATTAAGGGTACGTATCTCATTAATTTGGTTTTAAATAATTCATGATGATTTTTTCTTATATTATGACAATTTTTCGTTATTAATTAAAAATATTAATTATAATCTATATAAGTTTTACATCGAAATATTCGAAGCGACATCTTAGTGGTTAGGCGATATTGTGTCGGTTCATATTTGCAGGAATCTTGCAATGAGCAAGGACCACTGTTATAAAACTATTGTGGTAATGGAACATTATCTAATGTTTTAGGTACCGCTAGTTATAGCTACCATAACATGCAAGTTAAAAATCCAGCGCCAAACACCCTTAAGTATTTTCCGAAGCCAATTCTCTTCTAAGTTTAACGTGTTAGCGTCTTCATTCATATTGTATCTAGTTAAAATTGTGATGAACTACTAATACTAATATCAAAATTTTACGAAGAAATAATACAATAGTAGCGGTGTTGTGTCTCCTATTTTTGGCAAAACCATTCTCTGAAGTACATTCTCTATAGCACTTACCTCATTTATTACACTTCTGATATGTGTTAGCAAATAGGTATGCTGTCCATATGTTACTATGCAGTCTCTAATAGTTTGTAACTGGTCCACGTCCCTTCTTTTTCCCTACCCCTATCCCTTCTCCCATACACAGGCTGGCAACGCACTTGCGACTCCCATGGTGTTGCTAGTGTCTATGGACGGTGGTGATCACTTAATATCAGGTTCCTGTTCGTTTGCCTGCTTTTGATATAAAAAAAACTGACCTCAGGAAGGACTATAGTCTTAATTGAGTTCAATTAATAGTAGGTACCTACTCTTTTGGACCTACTTTAAACCTCTCGTAATGATACTCTTTAGAGTCTTAGACTTAAACAAAGTAGCGCGAACGCTGTTTCTTTGTAATAGAAATAAGGCGTTACATTGTTATTTTATCACTCTTATTAAATCACACATCTCATAGCAGTAAGATTAGGTGCTGCCAAACAATAGAAAATTCTATAGAGCGTTATGTGTAGATACTATATTTGCGAGAATCTGAAGGCGGGGTTTGTCAATAATATTTTACAAGTTTATTATAAACAAAATTTCAACTTACATTATATTCTTTGATCAAAGTTCTTACTTAAAAGATAAAGTTAGCATAAACATTTTCGTCTCCCCGATAAATATCATCTTCGTAAAACATTCTATTACTGCCGTCAAGAAGGGAGGCGTTACGTCAAATTAGTGTCAATTTAGATGCGTCTGTAGTACTTTCAAGTTTATAACTGTTTCTGCCCTCAGTCATAAAGTTAATGTCTTGTTCAGCCCTACTTTGTCACTCATAATAATAATATATTAAAAAGTTGGTAAATATTGCTTAGTTTAGTAATGGTTTCTTCGATATGGGTTTTTTTTTTCAAACATTTGAATTCCCAAATGTTTTTATTCTATCAATTTTAAATTGTTGATATAACATATAGGTTGGTACAGAGAGTTATTTTACAGTCACAACGTATTCTTTCCTACTCTCTTATCCGGTCCGAATCGAAAGGTATAAAGGAGCTTGCTATATAGCGTACGAGGTTCTGTCGCTCCGAAGGGTTGCGTTAGTTTTTTTTAAATTATTTTCCTGTATCGAGATTTTGCCAGTGATATTGCAACCTGAAGATAGCTGAGTGATGTAATATTCCGAATTGGATATACAGGACCTCGACTGTTTTTAATTGTTCAGGAAAAGATATGTAACTTCCTGAGTAACTGGACGTCGACACTTCTTGAAAAATTTTTTTGCTATCCTAGCCCAAAAGCATGAGGACACTGTTACTAATGGTGCAGCACAATTCAAGCACAAGTGATCTGCGAGAGATCGACAATTCATCGCCATATAATGCCAGCCTGAAAGTTTCATATCTGCTGGATATAACACTGACCATCTTGAAATGCGACAAACCAAAAATATAGTCATTATGAGTACTCGTGATTCAATCTGATACCCATCGTGCCACTGCTACGCAGCTATGTATGTCACTTGAATTGAATGATAAATGTAATGATTTAATATTGTTACTTAACGTTTGCCAGAATGGAAAAATGATCGGTAACATAATTTGCCACAAATATATATTTTTCTGTGGTCTTTGGAAGTCGTTATATCAACGAAGCACCTCCTGTTTGTGTCAAATGGTCTCTTAGTGATTATTTTGTTAGTATTAAGAAATATGCTGTCTTTATTTTGTCAGGAAAATACTATGCTAAACTAAATTTCTTGAGAGCATTTCATTTCTTATTACCGTCGTGTTTGAATCCGTTTCACCAGAATATTCTTTACATGCGATGAAATGTCAACAATCATTATGCGTCTGGCCCTCGCCCAGTGATGTGAAATGAAATGGCTTTGATCATCGTTAAAATAAATTTAAAATTTAATGCCTTTTAAATAAAGCTGAAATTTAAAGATTTTGGGATATGTTAAAAATATAGCAAATGCTGAGATTCGAGATTAAAATGCTTCAAAAGGTCCTTGTTACGTTTTCTGTTGTGATGCTATTTTTTATTTTGTTACTTAACGAGCGATTAGTAAAATTAAGGGAAACATTTACACACCTCTAAAGTAATCTGAATGAAATAACAATACAAAATGATCTACCAAATTCCATCTAATTCTATTAGATCCTCTAGCAGATTCCTTTTTACTTACATCTTTTGACAAAATTGACAAATATTATAAATATTATTGTAAAGTACACTAAGATGAAATACTAACTATATTTGTTACTAGCTGTGGCCGCGAACACGTCCTCTTGGAACCTTATTTAAAAAAAAAACAGTTACTCACCTTAATGTATTAAGTCCATTTACTTATCAACTTTTCGCTGGTATTTAAGTCGCATCGTCATAAAATTTACAATAACTTTTGATAGAGCGAACCGATTTTAATGAAAGAAAGACTAAATGTTACTCCAGAATATGCTCTATGATTGTCTTGATAAGGTTTTATCGTGAACGCAGTACTTTAGCGATGCGTGTTCAAACAAACAGACAGACAGACCAACAACAATAATTTCTAAAAATGATTGAAATGTATTTTATTTCTTAATAGCAGGCCCGGCGGACCTTCTCCCGCCCTGATAATTAAAAAAAACTTTCACAAATTGTATACCAAAACCTTTCCCATGAATCACTTTATCTACTGGTAATAACCGCATGAAAATCCGTTCAAGAGTTTATCGCGAACAGACAGACGTGGTAGAGGACTTTGTTTTATACTATGTAATGATTCCTAGACACCTGCAACAATTTTTTTCACAAAAATAAAAAAATACAGATAGGTTATATTTACATTCTTATTGTATGGTATACAATAGGTATGGAAAATAATATAAAGTAACTGTTGCACCCTTAGGATCCATCTCGTGTACCAGTTAAGTGGTATTTCGTGTTCGTAACCAAAAATCTTACGTTGTTAACGCGAATGCGAGAAATATCACGATTCCAAGTTTGTCTCATTTTCAATTCATCATCCGATTTCTCAGTAATTTTATCTCGAATAAGGTAATTATCTTCTGCATATGTTAACTGTATGTAGTTAATAACTAACATGATATAATTATGTGCAATCATTGTAGTGATATAATTAATTTTTATCTCAAATAAGTAAGTATTTCTATTATATTACTGAGAATAATTTAAGTACTAATACTAAATCTAAAATGTGTGGCACTTTTTTACTATCGTCTTGAAAATTCAAACGAAATTTATAATATCTTTATTTATTTTTATACGTATTTATTGCCAAACAACTTATCCTAGGCTTACATATATTCAGAATATAACAAAAATTATCTAAGTATGTTATAGATTACACATTGATTTCCACGCTAGGTTCGAGGCCTGTCTTGTGGATTTCTACTTAAGGATGATTGTCTATCCGGTTAACAATGTTTATATCTATATGTCTATAGTCTTCTTCTTTTTTTTATATTTGCGCTTTTACTTGTAAATGCTTTGGGATTATTTTGTTCTAGAACATTCACGTACAAACGATTATTTTTTCGTTTTTTTTTTTTAATACTGATTTTTTTCTCTCACATAAATACATATCGAATTTTTGAGATGTTGAGTGAGAAAGTTAGCCGCAATTGGAGTGTCACCTCACGTTAACGCATCATATAAAAATGTTACTGTAGTGTTGCATGAAGAGGTGTCGTATGATAATTTATAAACTGACGTAAATAAATGTATATGAGAAGAAGTCAGAGTAATTTGTCTTTATATTTATAGACTATCTGTGCTCGTGACTCCGTCCGCGTGGAACCTAATTAAAAAAAAACAGGGACTACCTAATAAAATCATCGGAATATATTAAGATCATTTACTTATCTATTTTTCTCTCATACTTAAGTCGTGTCGTCATTAAAATTACAAAAACTTTTGAAAGAATGACCCGATTTTAATGAAGCCAAGACTAAATGTTACCCGAGGATATGCTTAATTTTTCTTGAAAAGGTTTTATCATAAACGCAGTATTCTAGCAGTGATGCGTGTTCATTCAAACAGACAGACAGACTCTACTAAAACTGATTGTAATGTATTTTATTACTTAGAGCTTGTCCAGATTACGCGCGAGTCGACTCGCGCGTACCCGAGATACTACAGCTACGTATATCGCGTCCAGATGGTGCGGCGCGTTTCCTAACTCGCGCGTACAACGCGTGCAATGAGCGGGACTCTCGATTCGCGCGTAGACACTCGCGCGTACCCGAGATACTAGAGCTACGTATATCGCATCCAGATGGTGCGGCGCGTTTCCTAACTCGCGCGTACAACGCGTGCAATGAGCGAGACTCTCGATTCGCGCGTAGACACTCGCGCGTACCCGAGACACTAGAGCTACGTATATCGCGTCCAGGTGGTGCGGCGCGTTTCCTAACTCGCGCATACAACGCGTGCAATGAGCGAGACTCTCGATTCGCGCGTAGACACTCGCGCGTACCCGAGATACTAGAGCTACGTATATCGCATCCAGATGGTGCGGCGCGTTTCCTAACTCGCGCGTACAACGCGTGCAATGAGCGAGACTCTCGATTTGCGCGTAGACACTCGCGCGTACCCGAGATTCTAGAGCTACGTATATCGCATCCAGATGGTGCGGCGCGTTTCCTAACTCGCGCGTACAACGCGTGCAATGAGCGAGACTCTCGATTCGCGCGTAGACACTCGCGCGTACCCGAGACACTAGAGCTACGTATATCGCGTCCAGGTGGTGCGGCGCGTTTCCTAACTCGCGCGTAAAACGCATGCAATGAGCGAGACTCTCGACTCGCGCATTGTACGCGCGAGCGTCGCGTGAGTCGAGATACTCAGGACCCATTGTTGCGTCCAGAACTACGCGCGAGTCTGTGGAGAGTCGACATAGTCGTCTATCCGTACGACGTATGCGACGTTTCCTAGGGTAGAAACGCGGTATCTGGACGCAATATATTTTGAAGCGCGCGAGTGGACTCGAGCATAAATCGCTTCATCTGGACAGTCTCTTATTCTTAGACACCTGCAGCCATTTCTTTACATAGATCTAAAAATTACATACACGTTAGATTTACATTCTTATTATATGTGTAGAAATGTATATAGTATTCCTTTATCATTAGGTAAAACAACATCCCTACAATAATCCTGCACCGTCTGATTACATAATCGACGAAGGGTCATGACCCAAGGGACCGACATTCCGCCCGAACCCCATCGAAAAGTGGGACGATCGCATAAAACAATATACACTGCTCATTTCCTTCACTGACCTCGCTCGACGTTCAATCAAAAGTAGCGACGTGAGGGTGTTTACCGAAATTGAATCGTTGTTTTTCTGATGGACTCGGCAATCTCTTTTCCCTAGTCAGCGTATGTATTAGGAAGAATTATCACGTCCTATAGGGACTTTGTTACTGTTGCTTTCGGTTATAAGCACTTTGGTATTCTTTCTTTTCAAATCTTTAGTATTATTTGACATTTTCAAGTCGTAACTGGATAATTACTTTCTAATAATACATTGGATCTTCGTAATTCTCGACTTTTGTTTAATTTATAATATGTACTATTTTATACACAACCTCATAATTATTCTCTTCCCAAACTAATGTTTACTATAAAGGACGGCAACGCACTTGCGACTGGTAGTGTCTATGGATGGAGGTATAATCACTTACCATCAGGTGACCTACCTGTTCGTTTCCCCCCTATAATATAAAAAAATGACTGTTTTAAATGATTTTCTTTTGTTTATAAGAATTCATCTGGATTGTTCTTAACTTATAGTTGAAGTCGGCAGGTAAAGCTGTTGTCGATATCTGGATATTTTTTTAAGACTAAATTTGTAATTTTTGCGTAGTCTACTTTAAAAAAACATATAATACTAAGTTTTTAAGCTATCAACAGGATACTCTATGCCTACTAGATCCGTCAGTAATTTTATTACAATAGAAAGGCTTTGATACGAAAACAAATATCAGAAACAACCACGGCTTGCCTAACTTATTGTTCTTTATTCTATTTTGGTTAACAATCGAAATACCTGTGTTTGTGTTCGGTCTAATAAATTACCGAATTCATTAAACACGAATCCATTTTAATTAATTAACAAAAAAAAAACGTTCGCGCGAAAATAAACTAAAAACGAAACGATACATTGCTACGAGTAAAGTTAATGAAATCAACATTACATTTTGTGAAACGAAACAAAAAACCATTTTGCTACATTTAACTCCATCCATTTGTATTAATTAAAAAGCGAGGATTAATCACGATTTTTTTTCTTTGTTACAGATGCCAAGCGAAAAATGTTAAAGCCAAAAAAGATTACAACAAACATAAAAGCCAATTTATAATGATAACATGATGTACTATGTCACAGAATAAATTAACTATAATAAATCGGGCTAGACGATTTTATACGAGTATGTATCATGATAGACAATATTCTCATGTTAAAGTCAAAATCGGGTATTCAAATCAAAAAATTGTCTGTTACAATCTTTACTGTTTCATTATAATCACATTTATAACATTGAGAGCAGTTAATTCTAATACTACAAATATGAACCGCCATTCCAATAATGAAATCGATAAACCTAATGATAATCAACAGAATGATGCACCGAATGGTGAGAATTATGAAGATCATGACACAGAACACGAAGATTTAGATTTCTCCAAAGTCAATTTTGAAAATAATCCATATTTCAATAGCGAAGATTTTCTACATAAAGTTTATAATAACGAAAACAACGCGTACAGTAACTATGAAGATTACAAGAGATATTATTTGAATCCATCGAATCCAATTTCTAAATCGAATGTAAAGTTTAAGATAAGCAGTAGAATAGTTCAGACGAAGTATGGAAAGTTACAGGGCATTGTGCTTGCTATGGATGAGCATAGATATCTGAGTCCTCTTGAAGTTTTTTTAGGTGTTCCTTATGCCACACCACCCGTTGGATCGAACAGGTAAGTTACTAATTTAATATTAATTAATAATTTTAATCTTATTGTGACAGTAATAGTAAATCAAAATTTCTTTTAGTTTTAATATTATTTACAAGAAACCTAATGTCTTTCTGCAATGACTGATACATACAATTTTATTATTCAGTTTTTATGAAGGGCCTATTAAATTTTGCAATATAATCTTCTTCTATACATATAATAAAAATAAAGTGTATATATGTAATATCAAAATAACATTGTATTGGCTTATGTACAAGTATAAAAGTATACACACTACTGATAACAAAAATGGAATTGTTAAAATTTTTATCTGTCAGTTTGTTCCGGGTAATCTCTGAAACGGTCTGACCGTCTTTGATGGGAATTTTACTGGCAGCTAACTGGAATTACAGCGGGTTACTTAGGCTACTCTAAATTAGACTAGCTATTAACCTTGGCTTTGTCCTCAGTGCTATCTCCAAAACGGTTCGACTGATTTTTACGGGACTTTCACCGGCAGATAGAGGATATTAATAAATATAATCTACTTTTATTTTATTATTAAATTAACTAGTATTTTTTATCTAATAATTTATATCAAATATAAATATAATCAATATGGAAAAACTAATAAATTAATACGGAAAAAAATGGATAAGTATTAATTTGTATGAAATTGATTTCACGTATTTTAATGGAAAGTATTGAATTAGATTTGAATATTTTGATGGTTTAATTTAAAATTTTACATATAAGCCAAAGATGTTTCACTTCCTCCGCGTATACACACCGATACATGGAAAGTTAATTTTTTATTGTGGTCTGTGTGAACATAATTTTTTTCTAGATTTAGCCCCACAAGAACACCGTCTCCTTGGGATGGAGTACGAGTGTCAGATAGGCCAGGACCAGCCTGTCCGCAGAAGCTACCGGATCTAAATGACGAAAAGAGTCTCTTAGAAAAGATGCCCAAAGGAAGATTAGAATATTTAAAAAGACTGATGCCTTATCTTAAGAATCAAAGTGAAGATTGTTTGTATCTGAACATATTTGCTCCTTTACAAAGTGAGTATTATTGCTTATTCGTTGCGTTGTTTAGTATCCGTATACCTTATAGGATTTCCCGTTGCTATATTTTCGGAAAATATCTACGTCCATTTTTATCCCGTCGTAAGGTCACATTAGGCGTCCCCTTTTCCGAGATTAAGTAGTTTATGATGACTAAGGAGGATGCTAGATTTTGTGTTTAACATACATATGGTAATCTGAACAGTGTTTCTTGAAGTAAAAACTTTTTTAGGCGCGTTCAGCGGTATTTTTGGCATGCGACTTATTAGGCGACTAAAGCGTGACCGATCGTTTTGCGCTTACGTCATACTAGCGACGCGCAGTATAGCGGCCTGTGTACATGTAATATTGATATCCTGAAGCTCATCATATGTTTTGATTGATTAATAAATTGTATAAAAGTGTTTATTAATATTGTTCGGAGTGCCAATAGATGTAAAAGCCAGACTAATGTTAATAATTCAAATATAAAAATTATGAATTATAAATAATTTACATTAAAATTAATTTAAAAATTCAAAAGAGACCAAAGTTATTCCATATTGAGTTTTTGCTTATGTAGGCTGTCCTTATGGCTGCCTCGACTTTTTTTTTATTTATCACATTCAAGGGATTAAGCAGTGAAAAAATTATTAAAAATTAAACCGAGACGCTTGTAAGCGGTGATGGGAACGATGATGGATTTACCCAAATTTTCTGTAGTCATTTTGTCACGCTACCTTAAATAATCCTTTTTGATTGAATTTCACTCTTTTCGAGGATAAATTGTCAAAATGTATTTTAACGCTCCTTATGAAAGGGCCTGCTGTGTAGAATTTCATCCTATTAGACCAATCAGTTTAAGTGGTGTTTTATCCATTAATAAATCTAAAGAGTTTTAATAAGGAGTAAGTTCTTGCTTTTTTTCTAAAAACGAGTTGGTACTTGTTATCCACTTGTGATTTTTCCCTTGGACTCTGCCAAAGCGCCGTTCATAAATATTATCATTTTATGATTAAGATAAGAAAAATTAATGTTTTGGAAAATTTGGTAAAAAACTTGATCGTTGGACCATAGTTGATTAATTCACGGTCACAGGTAAAAATTGTGAGCAGATAAACTTTGTCGTTTGGGTCCCTGTGACCTTTACATCTGTATTCCTTTGGCGCCTATTTCACAGGGATAACCTTTTTTGGGATCAATAATTTATTCATGTAATACTTTGTTTATGTTATACCTGGAACGTGTACAGTCTATCCTACATAGCTCCTCATCAATTTATAATATTTTTCGGTAATCAGTTTTAGGTGTGTATCATGCTTTTAAAAGTCAGTTTTGTATTCGAAATAAAGAGTGGTCGATTATTAATGAGAATATTTAGAATATTTTTTAAAGTATTGTCGAACTTTCAGTCTTTTATATTTATCACTATAATGTTCATAATCATGGAGACAGCTCTTCTTTATCCACTGCAGGCATAAGCTTCCTACCTTTTACACCATTCTTTTCTATTTTGTGCCAGTCTTGTTTAGGTTTTTCCCCCAAGATATTTGATATCGTCGACTCATCTTGCACTTGGTCTTCCCACACTTCGTCTGCCGTCTTTCGGCCACTACTCGGTCAAGAATCTACTCGACATGTCATCACCACATCTGGCCAAGTGGCCTGCCCAACGCTATTTATGTTGAGTAGTACTTTATTGCTATATCATAACGTAATAGATGGAGTTCCAATTCAGTATTCAAGAATAGAGTAGAGTAAATAGTAATGTGAAATAAAAAAATAAAAAAAATAATTAAAAAAATCTATTATTAACCTCAATCAAACTCCAATTTTTCTAAGAATATTTGAGAAGTTTAATATTGGTACTGCAAGACTGCATTCATCTTTGCTACTTCAAATCATACTATTCCGAATAAAATAAGATGTTTGTAAAACAGCTCTATTCACAATATTATAACTCGTTCTTTGTACGATAAAGTCTTATATAATAGAATTGATAATTCGTAGAATCGTTAGCCCATAAGTTCGTTCGATGCAAGCTACAACATAGTTGTAGATTAATTGTTGCGAATCTGCTTTCTCAAACCGTTCTCTTGAACTATCTCTCGATATGTTTCTATCGAGCTCTCTTGTGTAACTATTTTTACGAGTCCATACGTGCTTCTTATCAACGTGCCTCATCACTGCGATCCGCTCATGAACGCGCTCCGCATGTTCATCGCGCAATCTACATCGGCATCGGCCGGACCGAAACCTCCCGAGATTTCCACGTTTCCGTGTTGCAGGTACTTAATGTCTTCGAAACGGTAACAAGATAGGCGCCGGGCTACATTTTTCTCTACTTTATTTAGCGCATACCGTATGATTTTTGCGTCCATTCTTATCGGCGCAAACGTTCATTTACACAAGAACTTATAGCTAACTCATAATCAATGTAAATTAAACTAAAAGATCAAATTATAGCCCGCTGATCGCAACAAATACATTATAATATAGTCCGTTTATTTAAGGTTTTCTCTAAATTACTCCAATTTTCTCTAACTTGATATAAATAAAGGAAATACAACAACCCCAATTTATGATAAAAAGTTAAATATATACTAATATTAATTCTCTCGTATTTCGACTTCAAAACATGTTAGTGTTTCTTAAAATGAAGAATAAAGATTACGAATCCCCAAAAAGGTATTAAGTCGATTTAACAAATGTATATCTTTGAGCAAGGTAACTTCTCATTTTGCTGCTATCCGAACCAAGACAACAAAAGCCAATAAATAATCTTGACTTGTGTAAATACGTATTACTTCGATACGGTAGAGTAAATAAATGTTTTCGTTAGTCTTTTGAGGATAATATTTTATTGGTGAACGTTATATATAAGTTATCATAATGTTTTTTTATGTTTAATAATGCATTTATGAATCAGTTTGTATTCCTTCTATTACAATCAAATGTTTGAAGCTCAGAAAATCACAGCAAATCCACGTTATATCATTACATAGTAGAAAACAAAGTGCTTTGCCGCGTCTGTCTATTTGTTCGCGATAAATTCAAAAACTACTGAACGGATTTTCATTCGGGTTTCACCAATATATAGTATTACACTAATCACGTATAGTGTCGATGCAGTCAGGAATGGCAATAAATACTTCGTAGATTCTGTCACTATTTATTTGGCCAGAGCTTCGCCTTACAATACTTGTTATATAAGAAGAATGCCTAGATATCACAGACATCTTGCCTTTTAAATGCCCATCTATATAAGTAAAAGCTATTACTATTTATACATAATTCCGCAAAATAGTTTAAGTAACACATAAATAATAAAGTATGAACAAATTAATGTTATTTAAGCTATACAACAATTTTATATAATTATCCTTATTTATGTATCTCAAATGTGTTGACTAATCTGTGTCGACATGTAGATCAGCGACATCTTGCCTTTCATGGGCGAACTATGAAGTCAAAGAATATACTATTATTAATAATGATCAAACTAATGATTCAATTCTATATAATGATATCCATTCTTATTTAAGTCCTATTAAAATCTATATAATATTAATAATTCTTATTTATGTATCTTTAATATGGTGGCGCTAGTGTTAATGTGTCTCTCTAATATGGTGGCGCTAGTATCAATGTGTATCTCTAATATGTTGGCGCTAGTGTAGATATATATTTATAATATGGTGGCGTTAATATCAATGTTCCGGTCGTGTTGTAGTCTCGTCTCCTTAATGTGATGCAGCGGCACCGGAGGTGGGTGCTAACAATAGAGTGATTCATGAGGATGGTTTACGTATATAGTTTCTCTATATATTTTTTATTGTCAGGGCAGGACTACGTCCGCCGGGCCCGCTAGTACAATAATAATAGAAAAAGTCAATTAGGCATTGATTTTTTTTTTATGTAAGGAGGCAAACGAACCGGTGGGTCACCTGATGTTAAGTGATCACCACCGTCCATAGACAGTAGCATCACCATGGGAGTCGCAAGTGCATTGCCAGCCTGTGTATGGGGGCACGATAGGGAAAGGAGAAAGGGGAAGGGAAAGGGGGAAAGGAAGTGGGCCTCCGGCGCTCTCACTGACCGAACAAAACGCAACAATGCAAGCACTGTTACTTCACGTCGGTGTTCTGTGGTTCGGGTGGTAGTACCCCGGACGAGCCGACCCATTCATGCTGAAACTAATAATAGCTACAGCGTGGCTCTACCACCTTCAATTGCCGAAACATTTTTTTTTAACAAATTGGAATTAAACAAGCTCAAACATATTTTATTCCATGTAAGCACTGATAAATCGCTAATGACCGTTAAAAAGTAAGTAGGAGTCTAGGGAAGGTCGTCGTTGTGAGACATTATTATTGTTCACGTAGTAACCCGGCGTATAAAAGTTTTTTTAAATATTATAATCTGCCTGGTATGGTATTTCAACTGTCTTGCAAATTTGTAAAATGCTGTAGTATCTCATTGCAAAACATAAGACTATCATCTAAAATACTTTCAATAATTGTACCGAATCTAAAACGTGGAATTGGTAGGTGGTAGAGTCACGCTGAAGCTATTACTGGTTTCTGCATGAATGGCTTGGTTCGTCCGGGGTACCACCACCGTCTCACAGAAAACTGACGTGAAGTATCAGTGCTTGTATTGTTGCGTTTCGTTCGGTCAGTGAGAGCGCCGGTGGCCCAACTCCCTTACCCTTCCTTCTCTCCATTCCCCTTTCCCTTCCTCCCTCCCCCAACACAGGCTGGCAACGCAATTGCGACTCCCTTGGTGTTGCAAGTGTCTATGGATGTTGGTGATTACTTAACATCAGGTGACCCACCTGTCCGTTTGCCTGCTATGATTGCTTCGATTTATGATTGTTGTACTATTTAAATTATACTGATATTTTATTAAATCTAGCTTGTCTCAGTTTTTGTCTACATTAACTTTATTTTCAGGTAGGCACATCCTAATATACATTTCACATTTTGTTTTAGTTTGAATAGTTTGAAAGCTTGTTTATTACATTTATAATAATAATTTAGTTCTCAGTATTCCATGTATCTTGTTCCAATTGTTATTGTAACAATATTGTAACTTATTAATGAGCCTGGTAATTAATATTCAATTTCTCTTCGTTGAGAATTAATTAATGAACCAGTTCATGTTACGTTCGCTAACAACTTGCTGTTGCATCGAATATTAAATATGAAACAAGCTAATCATTTTCCAGCCTTGTTAGTTAATCGACTTGTACCTTTGGTTATATCTATAATATAATATATATAATACTACTCGACCCGGCCACAGGTTGCTGTGGTACAGTTATTGGAAAATAAATTCAAAATTAAAACTTGGCGCCATCTATGAGATATCTATAACAGTCGGTTTTACAATTTTCTGTCAACAAACTAATTTACAGCGCCATCTGTTCGAGACTGATGATATTTTTAATTAATACCAATAAACAACATTGACAATCTTTTTAATAAATAATAATAAAAAATAATTAATTTGTAATTAACAAATATGAGGCCATTAATCGAAATATAAATTATGAACACAAGTTATACGTAATTACCAATGCTTCATGAAGATCAGTTCAGTAGTTTCAGAGTTCGTCGTGGACAAACATGAGGACATTGGTTTTTATATATTTAGATACCTACAAATACACTAATGGGCATACAATAAGACAAACATAAATAACATCGCACATGTAGTATTAATATTATTTATTTTTGTGTTTTAATGCTTTTAAAACTAGGAAAATAATAAAATTAGCGCCATCTATGAATTATAATAGTTTACGTGTTTGTTTTAATGACACTCAGCTACTTCGTATTTTTTTTAATGACCAGTTTTTACTTTTTATTAGACTTTAAATAGACTGTTTGAACAGATAATTTTTAGTCATTTGGAACCAAATGCCCAAGCTATAATGATCGAGTTGAGTTAAAAACACTGATCAATATATTTTTACATGATCCCGCCCCCCGCATTTTTGGTTATTTTTTTAGTGGAAAACTCAACCAATATATTTTTATCTTTTCTTTCATTTAAATGCACATTTAGACTTTTAGAAGATCCTGAGTTTTAAATAAGGAAACATTTTTATATATTATTTTATTGAATAAATAATATGGCGTTAATCAAAACATTAGGTGAGATTATTGTAGGCTTGATACCTTGAATATATATCATATTGTACACTGGGATGCTAGAAAATGATTTCTTCTACAAACTTGGGCATTAATGCTACATGTTAGTTTGTACGATTAAGTAAGTAATCTTGCTAGCTTAACTTGTTGTTAAGGTTGCAAAAAAAAATCCTATCCCGCCTTATGATTTAAATAACGTTACGTAAAACGTTTGTCTTCTTACATATAAAATTACTTACAACACAATAAGTGCAATATTTCCTGCCCTTGAAAGGCATAAACATCATATTTATGAGTATTTACTGTCTTGCTGCGCGAAATTATTTACATTCTATCTATATATTGATACTGCGAATAGATCTCTTAAACTTATTACTAATTCAAATTATAATTAATTAATCTTAAACAAAGTAACCGTTGTATGTGACAGTTATGTAATCGATGCTCCTTCAAATTTTAACAATATCATCCCAATCACTTGATTCTCTTTTGTATATTGCGAATTTTTATACGACTTTCTTTTTATGGTTATCACGCAAAATTCAATTACTTTAACGGAATCCACCCCGGCGGTATTTCACGTTTAAAGGAATAAATAACATTCAATTTACTCAATCAATTGTAAGAGTCTCCCGCAGTTTAATTTCGTTCGATATCCTTATTGACATGGCAGGCGGAATAATGATACCTCTGTTTTGAGATCAGTACGGAATTTTATAAGAATACTAGATGTATATTTGGTTCCGGACGGTTTTTTATTTGTTTTAAGAAACAGTTATAATGTAGCAAAATGGATAAATATTCATGACAATATAGTATAATAGTTAACAGTTTATTAATCAATTAAACATGTGATGGGCTGCACAATGTGAATATAAAATATCAATATTAGATGTCCACAGGCCGCTATACACCGTATATAGCCGCACAAACGTAATATGCTCGGTCAGGTTTAATAACATGTCGCTGACGTGAAAACATTAGTTTACCTTCCACCACAAAATTACATATAAAAATAGAAAACAAACATAGATGTGCTTATTGTGTTGCGCCAGTTTATACATGAAGAATATTTTCTAAGATATACAACGTACATTATTTAGTCATTCAAAATAGAGTTCCCGTTGCGTGAACTTATATAACAAATTAATCGAGATAGTACAATGCATCCTAATAAAGAGGTTAAATAAAGGAAATTTTGTTTTAGTGGACGAAACGAAGCTGTCACTGCCAGTTCTTGTATACGTACACGGTGAGAGTTACTCATCGAGTTCCAGCCATCCGTACGATGGCGCTGTACTGTCAAGCTATACTGACCTTATCGTTGTGACCCTGAATTTCAGACTCGGCGTTTTGGGTGAGTCGCTTTTATGTTTATTGAGTTTTAGGATGATAAATAAATATACGATAACGGTTTCTACTATTGAATCACAATCATAATACCAACCCTTAAGACGACAATATGGATCTTTCTTTTGTGCTAAAGAAATATCAACTCCATGTTTATAGAAAATATAGAATTTGATAGAAAAGATTTCAGTAAATTACTTTTAAGTTATTGATTCTAAAGCTAGCAAACGGTTGATGATTTTCTGAAATAATACCAGGTCTTGAAGAATTGTTGTTGGAAGGTGGGAAGATGTTGGAATAAGTAATAAAATACATTTCAATCATTTTTAGAAATGGCTATCTGTTTGAACACGCATCACTGCTAAAATACTGTGTTCACGATAAAACATAAAATCATATAGCATATCCTCGAGTAACATTTCAACTTTGTTTCATTAAAATCGGTTCACTCTATCAAAAGTTATTGCAATTTTAATGACGACGCGACTTAAGTACGAGAGAAAAGTAGATATGTACATGGACTTAATAAATTCAGATGATTTGATCAGTCACTGTTTTTTTACATTAGGTTCCACGCGGACGAAGTCGCGGGCACAGCTAGTACTTACTATAGTTATATTTTTTAACTTACGCACAGTATGTTTATAACTAATATATCTAATCCAAATCCGTTTAGATTGTTGCAACAGTAATCATTAATGCTCGTTTAATTAGAACTCCAAATTTTAAACAAAACCAAAATGTTATTATTATTAGAGCCATAAAGTTATACGGACTTAAGATCTAGTTTTAGTTCTCGGTAAAGTGGAATTAAACGTTCAGCCAGTGTTTAAACGTTCAGATAATCTAGTCGGAGGAAAACTCGATCATGAACACCAAATTGTTGTCTAAATTATCGTTTTATCCAAGATATTTGCCATCTCATTATGAAGACTTTTTATTTTCGACATTTATATATAAAAAGAGATATATAAATTATTGCATAGTCAAAAATCATCAATTTGTGCCGTTGCTTACAATATGAAATCACATATTTAGATGGTGGTAGAGCCACGCTGAAACTATTACTGGTTTCAGCATGAATGGGTCAGCTCGCCCGGGGTAGTACCACCCTCTCATAGAAAACCGACGTGAAGTAACAGTGCTTGCATTGTTGCGTTTCGTTCGGTCAGTGAGAGCGCCGGAGACACACGTCCCCTCCCCTCTCCCCTCTCTCCTCTCTCCTCTCTCCTCT
>MU158778.1:0-34352 GCA_015888305.1 Antheraea pernyi | reverse complement strand
CTCTCTCCTCTCTCCTCTCTCCTCTCTCCTCTCTCCTCTCTCCTCTCTCATCTCTCATCTCTCATCTCTCATCTCTCCTCTTTCCTCTCTCCTCTCCCTCTCCCTCCCCTAACCCTTCCCCCCAAAGGGTGTCAACGCACTTGCGACTCCTCTGGTGTTGTTAGTGTCCATGGACGGTGGTGATCACTTAAAATTAGGCGACCAACCTGTTCGTTTGCCGCCTATGACATAAAAAAAAAAACAGAAAAAAAAGCCAAAAATACATAGCAGGTGATATTAGGTGATAATATGTATGATGTTTGAATACCCGTATCAAAGACTCTTTGAAACATTTTTTCATTGCAAACGGCAATGTGTGTCAGATTTTTTCTCTCGCTCGAAATATTTCGTTCCGCTTCGATTCACTTCAATGCTGCACTTTTTAAATTGAAACTGTGTGTAGAGTTGGTTCATCTGTTTAGAAATTAGACTTATATGGAAAATAAAAAATAAATTCAACCTCGAACAAGATTTTCGTTACATAAGAAGATTATCATTATGAAGCATACTTAAACCTATATATTAAACAATAGTGTTGCTACTTTGAATACTAGTTCTGCCCCGATACTTCGAGCTTTTATTTTTGCTTAGCGTAGTTTTGGACCTACTTTTGTTAAGATGTGGCAATATAATGTTGTACCTTATTGTTGTCAGATAAGTGCCTCCCTGTTCTGTAATGTGTCAGGGTGTGCATCCGTTATATGAGTTTTTGTTGCTTTTTTATATCATAACAGGCAAACGAACAGGTGGGTCACCTTATGTTAAGTGATCACCACCGTCCATAGACACTAACAACACCAGGGGAGTCAAAAGTGCGTTGCCAGCCTGTGTTTGGGGGTAAGGTAGTGAGGGGGGAGAGGAGAGGGGAAGGGAGAGAGGTGGGCCTCCGGCGCTCTCACTGACCGTACGAAACGCAACAATGCAAGCATTGTTACTTCACGTCATTTTTCTGTGAGAGGGTGGTACTACCCCGGACGAGCCGACCCATTCATGCTGAAACCAATAATAGCTTCAGCGTGGCTCTACCACCTACTAAACTGTTGTGATTGTGATTCAAGAAATAAATAGTTTTCTGTACACAATCCAGTTTATTATTCGATGCGCCCAACAACTATGAACGGCTATTCGATACTAAGGCCTGTAGTATTCGTCCCGCTCTTCATTAAATAGACATGAAATATGTTTTTAAAACGGTGGTTGCAGAAATCGCTGCGTTTAAGAAAACAAAAAACAATCTCCCGAACTTTATGATTCAGTATAGATATGAAATAAGTCTTATCTTTTAGAATTATCACTCATAGATAGTAATTCACTTCTGTTACTTTCTACTAGTTTATCGGCAGATATTGAGTTAAATCTCAGGATTAAAATATTTCTAGAAATGTATGGACTAAAACAAATATTAAAAAAATTATAAAAATATATTCTAACGTAGAACTTAGTGACGGGAAGCGAGGTAGAGAATTAAAAAAAGTTAAAAAAGAAAAGTAAATATTGGACATAGTCAGGAGCACTTTGAAGTGAAAAACAAACATCCATTGCACTAGTTGCCGAGTTTAAACAAACACTACTTAAATTAGATCTACACTAGTAACTTTCTACTTATTTTCAAATGAAGTCCATGTTTTTTCTATTGATTATTTATTATCTTCTTTTCCGCTTATCTCTAAAATATCGCGGTATAATTATCAATCTACAACGCATTTTTGCTTGACATGTCCTTCAGGCTATCTAAGATTTTGACAAAAAAATAAATGTAATACTTTTTTTCTAATTGTCCACGCTATTAGCCTGACGGGCGTTCATAGCTTCATCGGACTACATCACGTATTATTATCATACTATATTACATTACAAGATCATAAATAACATAACATAAGTAATTCTTTCGTTTTCAATAGTTAAATCGTGTAGCACGTGTAGTACACGTGGCCTAAAGATCAAGTTTAACGTGTACACGTGGCACGATACGTATTAAATATGATTTAATAGAGAGTAACTATCACTTAACCAAGCAGTATCTATTCACTATTGGAGTAAAAATATTCCAAATATATCTTGTAAAAGTTTAATTAGCGCCAATTCTATAATTTTAATAATAGGTATAATATACTTCACTACCTAATGCACAAAATATATTTCGAGTTTTAGTGAGTTTATATACTGCAGTATTAAACATTTTTACAAAACAGTTTCTAAGTGTAACCGAATATTGCAGGTTTTTTAAACGCCAATCCATCACCTAACCTCAAGGCTCGCGTGGCTAACTATGGCCTAATGGATCAGATAGCAGCATTGCATTGGGTGCAACAGAACATAGCACTATTTGGCGGTGACCCGAGCAATATAACGCTCATGGGACACGGTTCTGGTGCGGCGTGTATTAATTTTCTTATGATATCACCTACTGTTATGCCGGGTAATATTATTTTTTTAAATCCTTATAAATATAGTAAGTACATTATGTAATAAAACTCTTACTTTTTATTTCTAATTAGTTTTTATACTTGTTCGTTACAATATTTTAAGATAATAACCCAAAGTGATACCAAAAATATCATAAATATAAAAAAGAAAACAGTTTTGTATATTATGTTATCTTAAATAACTGAAACGTGGTATGAATCTGTATATAATTTTTAAATGTATTTTAATTTAAAATTCGTCATACTACACTTCACTATAAAGAATATTGCGATTCTAAGTAACATATCTTTATGACCTTTTTATATTTGTATTATTTATTTGAAGTAACAGGCATTTTAGTAAAATGCTTAATTCTACGTAAACTTAATTCAATTTTATAGAAATCATATGAGATAATTTACAAATGTGCTGTTACAATTTTAATGAATTTAAACCGAGTTCTAGGTTTTCATGTTCGCATTTCATTTAACTCGTGGGTTTAAATTTACGTTTTCAAAGCCCGTAATTATTTTTCATACTTGGTTTTGAAAGGCGGCTATTAACATTGCAAAATCCTTCCAGGATTATTTCATAGGGCTATACTGTTATCGGGTTCTGCGTTAAGTTCCTGGGCAATAGTAGACGATCCAGTATACTATTCTTTAAAATTAGCAAAATACATGAACTGTACAATACCGGAAGACTTATCAAAAGACCATGAGGTTATAGTAGACTGCCTGAGAGAAGCGCACATAGAAGAATTGCTGTCCTTCGACATATCACCTCCAAACTTCTTGACAGCGTTCGGACCTTCTGTAGATGGAGTGGTGATAAAGACGGATTTTGCTAAAGATTTTTTAACAACGTACTCAACCGGTGACTTCCCAAGTTTTGGTCCGTTGAACAACATAAATTTCAATGTGAACGTTCATAAAAAGAGGAGCGATAGTGGCAGGCGGTTGTTCCAAAATAAATATGACATTTTATTCGGCGTAGTGACGAGTGAAGCACTTTGGAAATTCTCCGCCCATGATGTCCAAAGCGGTATAGAACCTGATAAAAGGGATCGAATGTTGAGGTAAATTATTTTCGAAATTATTACAGCAACACAATATATAACGTTACTTTGTATCAAGCAGTTTTAAATAAATAAATAATAATAAAGACCGTAAGCGATTTATTCATTATAGGGTTAGATTACTGGGACTGACTAATTAAGAGGAAAATAAAAGTGGGAATATTAAATTCTCTACTCGTCCAGTTCTACTCCTATTTTTATAATTTACTTTACTCAATTCTACTCCTATTTTATAGAGACTGTTGCCGCTGCCGGCTTGCCTAGGCTGGCAACGTACTTGACTCCCCTAGTATTGCTAGTGTCTATGGGTGGTGGTGATCATTTACCATCAGGTGACCTGTCCGTTCGCCCACTATAATATAAAAAAATACTCTTCTTGAACATGTTGGGCTTTCTTAGTGGAAATATAGTTTGATACTAAGTAGCATAATAATGAAACCTACATAATTCATGGGTAAACAATTATTTTTTGCTATATTAATGAATGAACTTGTAAATAGAGGAGGTACAGAAGTTACATTTTGAACTAAAGAGGTAGTAGGTAATAATAATATTAAAAAATAAAGCAAATGACAAAGGTAGTTACTTAATCTATGATACTGAATTTAATTGAATAACCTATGTATTATCATCATACCAATAGTAATTATCGTTGACATGTGTACTAGTGTTCAACTGAATCACAGATGTCAAAAACGGTGATTATCCCATAGTTGTTTGTGAGTAACATAAAGGCACATTGATTATAGAACGTATAGGAGTTAGAATGAAATCCGTGATCTTTATGGCAGGGTAAGAGAGATTGACGTTTAACTTAGTCCTTCTTTCCAGAACGTACGTAAGAAACTCATACACCTATCACTTGAGCGAGATTTTCTACACGATAGTCAACGAATACACCGATTGGGAAAGAACGGTAGAGGTTTGTTTTATTATATAGTAGTCGCTTGTGCTTACATTTTTCAATCACTATATGCTGAGTTAAATAAAATTTCAACTCATTTCATATTAAACATGATTACCGAACAATTCAGGATATAATGCTTTTAGCGCAGCAATTCTGGATCAATATAACTTACCAATCTTCGAGAAATGAGCCTACTCCTTTCTCAAAGGATCTTCACACTTCATACCCCTCATACCGTAGGTGTCGATGGGCGGCGGTGATCACGTACAAACACGTGACCCGCGTGTTCGTTTACCTCCAGTTGCATAGAAAAAAGATAAAATTGTATACTCCTAATGTAACTGAATGGAGATATAAAGATAAAGTTTATTCTCATGTCTAAAAAGCAAGCTCATATTAATCGTGTCATTTATTTTGCAATATTTTGAAAACAATTATATATATTTAATACTATTAAATATGTTGCATGTTGTGCCGACCCTACTTAGGTGGGATAAGGGTAATGATGATGATGATGAATATCTGTTGTTATATTTAGTACTATCTGAGCATTATATGGCCTATATTTGTACTAACGTTACATAATTAGGTATATTCCTGGTTTTTATCTGAACATTGCTAGCTCAGTACTACTATTAATAGTATTCAGTTATTTGTTTGAATGTCATTATACATGCCGAATGAACAAATATTAGCGCATGTTTCTACTAAATTGAAACTAGACAATACAGGAAACCACGCGATCTTCAAACGTTTTATTTTAGAAACACTAGAAAAATAAATTAAGATAAGCAATTTTGTGTTTTTCGTTAACTTTATAAAAAGGTCATTGATACAACAATATTAATAAATATCTCGTAATAATAAAGATATATATGGTTATATATAATATTAGCAAGACATAGTAAACATATTTTGTTCACCTATGTGACATTTATTAGGATTTGGGTAGCGCAAAACGTTTTTCTAAGTGCAAAGCTTTTTTTGCTTTCTTTATCTATCAATAACGTGTACTTTTCCTGCGAACATTGATGTGTACTGGAACTGAAGCGATATTTTAATATAGAATCCGATAAATACAAGAGACGCAACAATAGCAGCCTTGTCTGACGCACAATACGTGTCTCCGATGGTGCAGAGCGGGGACTTGCTCAGCGGTGGACCGAAACCGGCTCCCAATGATGAAGACGGGCCTCGAAGACCTACAAAAACGTTTTTCTACGTATTCGATTATCAAACGAAAGATGGCTTTTATCCTCAGGTAAGGATACTTATTTTTATATTTATTCCTTACTACCAGAAACGGTGGACGTTGTCCCGCCCTGGTAATAAAAAAATCTGGACAAAATTATGTACCTAAACCTCCCTACCAAGTCACTTTATCTACTGGTGACAACCGCGTGAAAATCCGTTCAGTTCAGAGTTTATCGCGAAGTTACAGACGTGGCAGAGGACTTTGTTTTATAATATGCAATACCGAAGATACTGTCTTGAAACGTAGAACTGTGGAGTTCTTAGAGTTGAAAATCGCCAATACATCGTGGACTGGCGTGGTGATTATTTCTATACCTTCCTTCTAGAAGAGGCCTATGACCCTGCAGTGGGTCTCTTATAGGCTGACGATACTGTTTTAGTGAGATTGCCGAGTCAAATCAATATGGTTCTATAAGTGTAACCCTTAACTGACAACAATTCTACTTTAGTTGCGATTTGCAAAATATACCGTTAAACTAATATTCGCCCAAGCAATTTATTAGGATGAGATTTTCGCAGGTAAAACCCGTAGTTCAAATCCCAATAGAGATTTAATATCAAGACCGGACATATGTATATACTCAAGAACGCGCAATTAGTATTACTGCTAGAGCTCATTATGCCATGAGAAACAGTACAGTAGTCCGGTGAAGCTGTAAAGATTAATAGCGTAGTCAGTTCGAGAAAAAAAAAACCATGGGAAACAAACATCCCCAAAGAACATAGTCAATTACTATGTAACAAATGAGTTAATTAAAAACAACTATGTATGTATACACAGTGGAAGTGGGAAAGAGATTCTAATAAAATTACTATACATAAGACCAAAAAGATTGTGGTCTGTTTAGAGCCATCATAAGCTTACTTTATTGGTGAGACTAAGCAAAATGATCTTAGTAGGGTGTTACCAAATTTAACAAGCCAGGAAACGGAATTCTGATAGAATATCAGTAGAAGTTCTTTTAATCTACACTTGGCCCGAGCATTTGTTTAAAGGCATATAATACATTGTATAAAGCACTCGTACTATGATTTAATGGAATGCTATTACAATTACTTCGATTTGTATATTTTTTTAAACATGCAATATATTATTCCAACTCATTTATATTTTAAACGGTGTATGTCGCATGTTGCATACATAAAGGTAGAATCTTAAGAGCATTTGCTTCCACTAAAAGCTTAAACAGATCTTTAGTCCCATATTACAGTAATAAGCACTTGAGATACATTGAAAGCTCTAAGATGGGATGCTTACATATTTAACAAGTGCACCTGCACTAAGCACTTAGGTTGTTAAAACACAACTAGTAATACGCAATTTACATACGAAAGTTTAATGCTTATTAGTTGATATTGGAAAAAAATAGTTTTAAATAGAGGACAGAAATATTTCAAGGTACTTCTATATACAACTTAAGAACAAAGATTTCAGAGTGAGTACCTGTAACAATAAAAAGTGTTTTTCTTAATTATTAAGAGACTAACATACTTTTTGTTTGTATACTGAGTATAGAAGAAACTCCAGAAAAATAAACAAAACTTCAACTTGCCATATTAAATAAGTAAGAAATATTTTCACTCTTTCTTTTGTTTTAGAGAACGGGTGCAGTTCATGGAGAGGAATTGCCATACTTTTTTGGCGCCCCTCTAGTTGAAGGTTTTGGACATTTTCCTCAAAACTATACGAAATCTGAGACGGCCTTGTCTGAATCGATCATGGTGTTCGTCGCTAATTTTGCTAAAACAGGGTAATTAATCTATTTATGTATTTTTAACCAGAGTGAATACTTAGGGGCAGTCTATAACAGCTTTTAACAAAGCATAAATAAAGTAACACATAAATACAGTTACAATGCATTTAAATGTATATGTAATGCTTTTGTTCTTGTTATCTCAATATCTAAGTAAGTAAATTTGATGAGATTAACTTATATGATATTTAATTGTTAGGTACCGTGCAAAATGGTATCAACATCAAAAATACTTTGTTAAATTTAGGACTCAGGTCCTTATGAACGTCAAAGCCGCCACTGGGTCGGAAAACAACCCATTTATCGAGAAGAACCGGCAAGAATTGGCTTATCTTTTCATGATAAATATTTTTACAAACATACATAGTTTAATTTATTTGTAGTAGATGCATAGAGGCAGACGTCATTTCCAGACGTCACCATCGTTCACATATTGATCCACCATATAAATAACCTACAGACAATAAAACTTCTTCTATTTAATTTAGGTACTATTATTCGGAATTCCCTTGTGTATAATCAACACACGATATCACAATAAATGCAAACAAGCTTCGAGAATATTAAAAACAATAATGCAAATTTACCGATTAAAAATTAAAACACTGCATGAGAATGAAGAGTTCGTCTTGAACTCTTATTATGTTCATACTGGGCATTAATATACAACCAAGAGAATAATATTAGTTACTACCTGATCCGTGCAACTTCGTCTGCACCAAATAGATTATTACCGGTTCCAATTTTATTTCCAACCGCGGAAAATCTTAAAAAACCTAGAACCCGATTGTAGCGAATCTTATCGGGTCCAATTGTGTCTCCTTACTATCCTATATATATTGGCAAGAAATGTCTTCCCGATATCCCCTGGGCTGCTCCTCTAGCCCTCACCTATTGCCTATCCTCGCAACAACGCAATAATTTTACCGGCATATAGTTTTTATCTCCCATTATCTTTTAACCAACTTCATCAATTATCGTGCTATAAAAAGTATACTTTATCTCCACGAAGTTTTTGTTTGTTTTAATTAAAGTATTTGTTTTAATAAGAATTTGTATAGTATACATATAACCTATGTCTAATAACTTTAGTAATTTGTAATTAGTAATTGTAACATTTATTTTTATTGTAATATTTCACATAAAAACTTTTTTTTCGTCTGAGATATTAAGCTCAGATATACGATGTATCGTATTTATCTAATATACCTTTCTAATAACGAAATAATTTTCTAAATTGGATCAGTAGTACCAGAGTCGTACCCCAAACACCCAAAATCACAAACTTCAACTTTTTAATGTTGGATTTTCATAGATACGAAATCGACCAGTGCCAAGTCAGTAATGGAAGAGTCACTTTATAAGTAGTATTAAATTTTTTTTTAGTCCTTCCAGATTAGGCCATTAAAATACACAAAGACAAACACAACACTTACAGCATCATGTCTTAAATAAATATATATTTACATAATAATTACAGTTAGATATTGTGTTATGTTAAAATTTAATTTTGTTAAAACATATAAGATTAGCCAGAGTATTAACAAAGTAGATAAAAATGATATACGTATGTAATGTATCAAATTTTCATAGAAATAAATGTATTTTTGCAAGCATACGGGTACATAAATATTATTGCTGGATGTCACGAAATTATAAAAAATAATTAAAAATTTTGCGTATGCCGTTTTGACCTATTGTGGCTAATTCGGAAGCCGATGGGTTAAACAGCTAATTATATTCAATTGAAATATGTCAAAATAATATTGAAATGTAGTGTCAAAAGTTCTAATAAGAACGAAAACCCTTTATGTCTTTAAGGTAAACAATTTCATTAATATATTTAAAAAAACACACACACATATATATATTAGCGAGCCCGGCAGACGTTGTCCCGCCCTGATTATAAATTAATCATTGACAAATTATAAAATGTTCCTCATGAATCACTTTATGCACTTGTGAAAACCGCATGAAGATCCGTTTAGTAGTTTTTGAGTTTATCGCGAACAGACAGACGCAGTAGAGGACTTTGTTTTATACTATGTAATGATATAGATTTTTGACACAGGAACACTCTCGAACGTCCCTAGAATACCTCCCTAAATTATTATCACAATCTGTTTAGTAGTTTCGGCATGCATAGCGGACAAATATATAAAGATTGATTTTTATATATAAAGATTAGTTTGCGTTCACTCAACTAAAATACTTGATCAGAAAAAACAAAACCTAATACATTATGCCTACTAGCTAAACTTATTAGAGCGTGGAAGATTGATACCTTATAACCGTAATGCATAAATGTATATACAATTCTAACTTCACATCCATCAACAATTATATCCTTTTCCAAGACTTATTCACACTTTATCCTAATATCGACAATACATAAATATTAATAATGAATGTTCATACAGTTTGCTATTACAATAATATAGTCTAGATAAATCTGACAGTAGAATGAGTTCAAGAACAATGAAATAATAGATAAAATACAAAACTTAAAAAGTAATTAAGGATGTAAAATGATAAATCGCTTCCATTAAAGGAGATTAAATGAAGCAATTAACTTCTAATCACAGATTCCTCGAAAACTTTTATATTCAAAAATCCTCGATTAATATACATATGTGTATATAGATTAACAAGCTTTTACAAATGCTTCTTAGTAAGCAACGAGGTATTGGAAATGTGCATTTGACTGTCATAATAGTTAATTGATGAAAATTTGTTATGAAAATCAGCATATGTTCCTCTTGTATTGATATTTAATATCAGCTCCATTACTATAATTCCACAGAGCTATGTAAATATATCAGCTTATAATAATGCGTGAATAATAATTATTTGTAAGAAGATAATTCGCACAAGGTGAATCATATTACATTACAGATTTAATCTTCAATAATAAAAAAATCATTCTAAAAGTTGGTATTTGCTGCCTTTTGGCATCCCATAAACGAGGTTACAAATTTGTTGGTTTTGGGTTATGATATTTTTTTATTGTTCGTAATAAATCTCACGGAACATTTAACACGAAACCTGTTTTCGCAAAATTATATTCCATTTGTTGTTCCAGTGAGCCAAACGACAATACGAGGCAAGAGGCACTACTCCCTGCGTCGAGAGAGCGGAACAAATTCAGAGGCATAAATTGGGAGGAATACGACGCGACACATCAAAAGTACTTGGAAATAGGTTAGTGTCACTATTTGTACAGACATTGTTCCAAAAATGTTTTTGTTTTAGAATCCGTCCATTGTATCATTGATCTATGCCAATAACTTAGCCTTTTAATTGTTATTGTTGGGTACAAAAAGCTTACGCATTTGGTGAAAAATCTATACTTTCTGTTGTATCAGCTTTGTCAATATTTTCAATAAATGAATAAAACTATTAAAATCATAATATCTATATTGTGTACACGTACCCCGCTGTGTTCTGCTTAGCACGTCACATTCTGTGACACCCACATGATTTACGAACATTACGGATAGTGGAGTTGTCGGCAGTTGATTAATGATAGTGTTAGTTTTAGCTCTCTATTTTCTAGTTCCTTTTCATGAGACAATAGCACTGTCGAGCGTTTTGCTCTATTCAGAACTATATGAAGAGTCGGTTATGTTCACACTACGGACCTATGAAAAAAGTTGATATTCTCGTATACAGATTTAGTCTCTGGTTCTGTGTACAACTTTTCCTTACAATCAATTTTTTTAATGAGTTATTCGGCTTTGGCCAAATTAATGAGAAAGTAAATGATTAATTATGTAAAAGTATGTATGTATATATGTAGTTTTGCGAAATAAAATACATGAATTATTTGAATTAACTTTATTGCGTTACAAAATCAAATGTTCACTGAAATTGTAAACAATATCGGTGGCACAAACATCGGTTCATCTGCCAAAAAATATATACACGATTGAACTGAATTCGGAAATTCTTATGTAGCTGAGATAATTTTACATAATCTAAGCGGGAAAAAATATATTTTATGACGCAACTATTTAATTATGATATTTTGATAGGAGAGATGTTATCAGAGGTCGCCCATTTTCCTTAGTAGAAAGTTATATCTATTAGATGTAACTCGGTAATAAGATAAGCCGAGATGCGGGAGACGAGCTTGTTTTATCGAGTCACGAGGTTTCGTCCTCAGGCCTTCATTAAACGCAAGCTCAACTAGATACATACTATGACTAAATTAAGATAAGAATGAAAGGAAATGCTTTAACGAAAAAATGTTTTACAACTCTTTCATGCTTCATATTTTTGCCATGAAAATATTGAAAGGAGTTTGGAGCAAATAAAGCTTTGAAGTTTTAGAAAGAGATGTTTGATAACAGTCTTATGTTTTCAAAAATGTATCGACAAATTAATCAAGTAATTGCGATTTAAAAAAATACCTGTTAGAGAGAGTTTTGTAGAAATACTTAGATGACACAGTGTAATCGTCATATAATCAAGAACAGATCTTAGATTTTGGTAGTGTAGATTTATCATCAAATAACAAAGTATCAAACATATAGGTAACTTTATCTGCACAGGTATGAAACCTCGTCTGAAGAATCACTACAGAGCTCATCAACTGTCCGTTTGGCTTCGACTTGTACCTGAACTTCATCGAGCTGGTATGGAAGACGTCGCATCGAGGCACAATCTTTTCAGAAATCATAACGAACAGGAACTATACGAAGGTATCGTCCGGCCTGATCCCCTTGCTCGAAATATCAACGATAACGATCAAATGAGAAGATCTAATGTTTCTGGATACTCTGAAACAGCAATGACGACAACCGATAGTATACTCGCTACCTGTGCCACTATCCTACCCGGAAGAGACCTGCAACCAATGAATACAACTGAAAATACTTTAGCTAATTTAGAAGCAGCTGGTTACGCAGCCTACTCCACTGCACTCAGCGTAACAATAGCTATAGGATGTTCATTATTAATTCTAAATGTGCTCATATTTGCCGGAGTTTACTACCAAAGAGACAAGTCCAGATCTAGAGGCAAGCAACAGAGGTTTAATGAAAAGCACTTTGAAACAATATCAGGAAAACACTCCCACTACCATATAGACCCGACACATGCACCGAGTTTGGTTGTCGACGTGGAAAGGCAGAACAGAAAAAAATCGTTGATGGTAGCCGATTCTCATTTAGCGGGTTTAAACTTTAAAGGGCCGTTGGATGTGCCCAAGTCTCCTCCGAGTCCCACAATGAGTATGGACAATATGATGCTGCCGAGTAAACTTGGTAGCAGGAACAGTAGCTTCAGAATACCGAACGTTAGCTATCCACAGGTTGCTAATTACGCAACTATGCCTAAGAATTTGAGTCAGTTTAATAACTCACCGCCGTTGCAAGAGATCAGGCAGCAGAAATTCCAGCCTCCGAACGGATCGACGGGACAGAGGTCCCCGGGGAGGGAGGCGCGGGAGGCGCGGGAGGCGCGGGAGGCGAGGGTGCCGCCGCACGCCACGCTGCGGAGAGGGAAGGCGCCGCTCCACGCGAACCTACCGCAAGCGGCCATCGACGAAATGAGAGTATGACAGATAATTCCATTTGACTGTACATTACAAGATTAAATATGATTTTTGATGTATAAGTGTAAATAAATGTGTTCGCGAGATGTTCTCTTTTTAGATGAGGAAATGTTATCGGTTATTGGGAAATGGAATATGAGTATCGAATAAAACATCAACAGTATCATGAGTTTTTTTTCTCCTATAACTTTTTTACGTTAACGCAAAAATTAGTCAACTTTGCGAAAGTCACAAGAGATAGTTTCTTAATCGCTTTAATACTTACATATGACGATATTTGCTGACCTCAATATAACATCTTGACATTAACGTTATAATGAGCTCGTTGAAACAAAGACACTAGAGGGTTTTGTGTTTAAACTCAGCGACAGCCGAGATTCGTTAAATATGTGTCGACCTAAATTAAAACAACTATTTTGTTCACGTTATTCTAAAACTCTATCTCGACACAAACACTTTAAAATACTAAACAATGACGTGAAATAACCGTAAGTTACTTGGAGAGCTTGCTTTGCGCACGGTGTGTTTAGAATTCCTTGCGGCTGTCAATAAACACAAAGGGGCTTTGTACAGTTTCGCAACTAGAACACTCACGTGATAGGTGTATAGTAGGATGTATTGACAGGTTTCTACAATTTGTTAACAAACTTCTGTCCTTATCTGTCGTAACGTAGCACGTTTGATTCATTCACTGATCTGACACGAACAACAAAACTATCGCACCAGTTTAAAAAACATATTCATTGAAAGGAATCCATTGTAGGACAGAGAAAAACATGCTCAATGATCTTTAATTTTTTGGCCCTGTAGTAGGTCTATTACAGGCTGATGAAGATAATGAAATTTCTTATGGCATAGTAGGTAAAAATTTGCTTTACGCATTAAATGTAAAGTAGGTATGTATTTGTGTGTATGTGTATGTATAAGTGTTTGCCTGGGTCTAGTAGTATACTAAAATGAGTAAATGTGTAGTTACGTATTTATACTACAGGCATTCGTATCTGTATATATAAATTTCTTCTGTACGTGTGGATGTCACTGAACTCCTCCTAAACGGCTGGACCGATTTTAATAAAACTTTGTGTGCGTGTTCCAGTGGATCCGAGAATGGTTTTGATTCACAATTGGACCCCGTAGGTGGCGTTGCGGTTGATTTTTAGGGATTTTTTTATTATCAAGGCAGGACAACGTCCGCCAGGTTCGCTATTAGTATATAATTTATGAGTATTCTCATATTTATATATTTTTTTACATACAAGCAACACGCTAATAGCACCTTTTTTTATCAGGGTAGTAAAAAATTACTGAAAATAAGAAAGTGTAGTGAAGTTATCTAAATGGTAGTTATGTCTTCTAACTAATAACAACACTCTGCACTTAAAACTGCATTACATTGTTATGAATACCCTATAACATATTATTAACCCATGTCGGAATTAGTGCAACTAGTCTCTAAAACAAGATATTTTGCGACTTTTTATATGAAGATCTTTTTAAGCCTCGACAGTTTTTTATTTAATTATAATTAGCATCAGGATAATTGCAATAACTTTACTAAATACAAGAATAAAACAATGTTTATATGCCTACATTTTTTCCTGGAGCATACACATAAGGAGCTAATATAGTATAGACTTCCCCAAAGAACCAATACAATCAGAATGTAGGCACGAGTTACCTACAAAATGTTAATATTACAAGGGAGAATAATACACATACAATCTCCGACAGCGTAATTTAAGAAAACAGAGCGTATAACGTAAGCAAACATTATCGTATGGTGCCGTATCTCGGAACAGCGTTAGATATGTGCCAGCCTCGGATACTGTAAAGGACGTGAGCTGATAAATGATTCAAGATAAAATCTTCCACCCAGAACCTATCAATGTGTTCCAATAGTTGAACCTGATCTGAGTCTGAATACTTTGTTTTTTAAGCGAATTTTTTCCACTTTCTGCCTTATTAAAAGAAATTTCTATGCCATATTCAAATTTTGTTAAATTAATAGGAAAATTAACATTAGCAACTTCATTTAATGTGCTTGCAGTTTAACTCGATTTAATATAAATTTATTTTATCTTTCAAAAATAGTACATATTTTGAAATGAAAACTTCTTTAGGCGTGGCGCTATATTTGGTAGGAAATAAAATTTATAATTGCGCGTCATGACAACCTACGCAAGCATGACTTATGGCCATAGTGCGCTTGCGCGGCTTGTGTCAGACTAGGGACGTGTAGTATAGGAGCCTGTGTACATGTAATATTGATATTTTGCAACTCATCATACGTTTGATTGATTAATAGACTTTATAAAAATGTATATAACTATTGCTGCAAGTGCCAATAGACATGAAAACCACACTAATATAAATAATTTCAATAAATAAATTTTGAAATTTAAATATTGTCGTTAACACTATAATTAATATGAATATTTAAAAGTGAACACATTTATTTCATTGTTTTGAGTTTTCACTTCTTTGGGCAGTCCTTATGACTGCGTCAACTTTTTTTAACAGAGAGTGACGTCTGTTTTTTCTTGTACTTCATGATTATTGGGTGACTAATAAAGCCGTTTAAGCGTAACAAACACATTCACTGTCACATTTCATTTATAATATTAGTATGAGAGTTACGTTAAAATATACCGTAAAGGAGGTATTCAAGGGAACAATTACTGAAGCGATTACGTATAAAGTTACCACGAAACTAAAAGTAATTAAATAATCCAAAGTAACATCTTCAAAGTACAAGATTTCAAGTTCCTAATTTTGTTCCAAGTTAACATCGATATTATGAATATTTTCATCAAAGATTTATTTGGAGGTCTCGTAAAAAACATCTACGCTATAAATTGCCAGAATGATGTATTCTATTATAACGATTGTTGTTACAAACTGTTGTAAATTATTCTGTTATTAGGTAAATTTGCTGTTTTATATCGTATCGTAATTTGTAACCATTCGATAATCAAATAAATATTCGTTCGTAATGGAACATTTTCTACAGATCACAACTATTGGTAGCGTTAACTTCGACAATAACTTTATTAATAACGGGCAACTGATAAAATCAACAGCAGAATAATTATAGCTATTATTACATTCTGTTACACGGTGTGTAGGAATAATTCATTATATTATTATTTGCTCTAAAGTAATATACGCCTTGTTTTAAGCTAAGCTTCTACTCCTAAGCTTTATCTATAGTAAAATTTTATTCCGTAATACGCATGTTCGTCCCAGTGCCAAATGCGCTCCTATCGTTTATCGCGATCACGTATTACTGATAAATAATATAAATAGCATCTCGACCTAAATTCATTCATAATTAAACTGGGATGACATTTTCTAATCCGGCCTCGATCGAAGCTAATCCAATGTAGTCCCGCTACTTGGCACAAGTCTGTGGATTCATTTTCCAAGTATGTAAATTGCCTTAAGATTTTGGCACGTTCGGTATCTCATGCAGTGTGATCGAGGTCGCGATATGATCAATATATATTACATGTGATAACTTATTCGTTTGATCGAATCTTGTAAGAACGTAGGAATTCTCATTATTCGGAAAAGGGCATCCCATATTGATTAGAACTAAGGCAACTTCTCTCAATGAATTTTGCTTTTGTAAGGGTTTGCGATGTTTCTGTTAGGTATTATCCCAGTTGACCAAACAAACAGTCTGAGTCTGATGGTAAGTAAAATCAAGACTAAGCGTACTCAGCCTTATCCTTTGCTCAGCTTAAAGGTAATTAAGTAGTTACTTGTGGATTCATTTTCCAAGTATGTAAATTGCCTTAAGATTTTGGCACGTTCGGTATCTCATGCAGTGTGATCGAGGTCGCGATATGATCAATATATATTACATGTGATAACTTATTCGTTTGATCGAATCTTGTAAGAACGTAGGAATTCTCATTATTCGGAAAAGGGCATCCCATATTGATTAGAACTAAGGCAACTTCTCTCAATGAATTTTGCTTTTGTAAGGGTTTGCGATGTTTCTGTTAGGTATTATCCCAGTTGACCAAACAAACAGTCTGAGTCTGATGGTAAGTAAAATCAAGACTAAGCGTACTCAGCCTTATCCTTTGCTCAGCTTAAAGGTAATTAAGTAGTTACTTAGCGCAATCTTAGTTTTCGAATTTATAGTCTTAACTTGCTGATACCCACGACTTCGTCTACATCGTTTATTATCTCAATTGTTTCGATATATCTCAAAGGGATTACACATTAAACACTTCCAACAGTTATCGTTAGATTTGAATCAATTTACAAAAAATCTTGACAAATTACATACCTAAACCTTCTGTTCAGTAGGTTTTGAGTTTATCGCGAACAGACAGACACACGCGGTGGAGGACTTTGTTTTATAATATGTAGTAATTACGCTAAGGTTGTGATTAACTTTGTTTTAATACTGCATCGAGTCTATAAAATACCTTTAACTATAAACAATAATTTTAGCCATGCATGTTGAAAGAATATTAAAAGAAAAATGAAAGAAACAAGTCAACAGAGAATGAAATACACAATGAAAGCCTTCTTGACATTTCTGCAATGAAAGTTCAAGCAAATGACAATCAAGTAATAACGATAACTGGATTTACCTACTGCATATCTGAAAACTGTATATTAGCATTATGCAACTGTGTATCGCATTACTTATATCTCCTCAGTTCTAAATATGTTTCAGAATGTTTCTAAACAAAATCACTGCATTAAAATTATTTTTATTACAATAGAGTTCTTATACCAAGTGATTCCTTCGTTCACAAATATTTATTTATTGTAAAAAAAATATCATAATAAAAATATCATCAATAAAAAAACACCAACAACATGTCCCAAGTTATCAGGTGCCAAAGTACGAAAGCTGATTCTAAGACAATTCCGAGACCTTGTTAGGGTTTAGGATATGTGCCAAGAAATAATAAAGAACTTGGCATCACAAGACTTAGAGTTTAGACTTTTTCATATAAGTGACCCGTTGTTCAAATTCACTGGTCTCTTTAAATATATTTATTACTAGATGTGCCCCTGACTAGCTTCGTGCCCGTGGAACTTTTTTTTTTTCGAACCGACTACGCTATTGACATTGCGAGGTCTTAACAGCTTCACCGGACTACGTCCGCGTGGAACCTGATATACGGAACAGTGACTAATAAAGTCATCTGAATGTATCAAGTGTAATTGCTGTCTACTTTTCGCTCATACTTTTACGTCGCGTCGTCAATAAAATTATAATAACTTTTGATTGAGCGAACCGATTTCAATGAAACCAAGACTAAATGTAACTCGAAGATATGCTTTTTGATATTATCGCATTGCTTTAGCAGTGATGTGTACATGTAAATTCATGTGAACAATCAAACACACAGGCAACATTTCTTTAAATGTTTCAAATGTATTTTATTATTTATTTCTAGATGCCTACAATTTTTTTTACAATAATCTAAAAAGTACAGACCCATTAGATTTACATTCGTATTATATGTATAGAAGATAAAAAAATTGAGTTATTACTATTCGTGCTGCAGAAATTGAATTTGCGTTTACAATTTTCTAATACGTTTGATAGATTCTATACCAAAACAATAGAATTAATAGCTGAAAGGAAATTGAAATCTTAGTTCAGGTTCGCAGACACGTTAGTTGAAGGGTCCGTAAGAACGCCGAAATCGAAAAACTTTTCTTGATGAAGGTAAATAGTGCCCTTTCGGGTAACCCAGCTGGCCGACGCCCTATACTCGGCCCAGAAATCGCTTAAGTAATGCATATAGAAAGGTCTGCCCTAGCTACAAATCGCTGAATTGACAAAATCGCACTTGGTAGATAAAACGGTATAAATTGCGGGCTCTCATCTTAAAAGCTAGTAAGCCTTTTTTTGGGGTCATTGAGCCGACAGAGTAAATATAGAAATACTGAGGAGTATTGTTCTATAGACGAGTGCTTAATACATAAGGCTTGCCACGATAATAAGATAAATTTTATTATGAACATTTAGTTAACCCCTTGGTTTTCGAATTAAGGTTTAAAGCTCAAAATGGCGGACGCAAAGTTTTTTAAAATTTCACGCCATTGGCAGTGACACATACGTACCTATAAATTCTGAATAAATCCAATAAATAAATTGTACATTTCGTAGTTTTATAAAAAACGTTCTTAGAAACGAATACATGATTTAATAATACATATTAAATAAAAATCATAAGTTTTCGTTACATTATTTGTTATTATTCAAATTTTGTAACAATTTTTTTTTTAGAACTTGTACTGCCAAACTATCTGTTGACCCGTGCCTCTTAAAACCTACATTCGGATGGAGCTTAAACCTTAATAAAAAAATTCTATAAACAGAAATGTATCGCATCTGATTGATCAATCTATGACAAACGGGAATTCTCCTTTGTACCTCTCAGTAACCGTGCGCCATCATTAACAGAGCTATTATCTCAATATTATACCTATTATCGTAACAAATTAAATGGTGGACAATAAACAGTTATTTTTATGATAGTTGAATGTTATATACATAACAATCCATGTATATAAAATCCACTCCGCCGATACTAAGGAACTTTTGCAAATAAACAACTCTTTTTATATGACGGTTGGAAGTCCGCTAAGTGACTTTGTGAAGTGCGGTCGGTAGATGGAACAAAATCTTTACTGGTTCCGTCGAAATACATTTTGGAACTGGAAGGGCATATAAAATAATAGTGTTTTGATGTACATAATTGTCCAATGGCTTATCGAAGTGAGACTTCTTATGGCACGGTAGGGGAACAATTTCGTTACACGTTACGCATTAAACTTAAGGTAGGTAATTATTTATATGTAAGCATAAGTATGTGTAAGTGTCTATCTGGGTCTAATAGTATACCTTAATGTATGAGTATACCTTACCTTATCATCTTGTACTATTTAACTCTATACTTTGTAATATTGGTGGTGTTTTATGTAATACTAACCTCTGATCGTGACTTCGTCCGCGGGGAATAGTACTTAATTACTTACTTAATTAATACATAATTACTTAATTAATAGATATACTTTATGCTACGGCTAAACGCAGCGGAAGCTCTCAAAAGGAAAAGAACCACCGATTTTGAAACATTCTTCATTGGCGTTCCGCTCCTATTAATCTTAGCGTGGTGATATATACCCTATAACCTTCCTCGATAAATGGGTTATATAATATTGAAAGATTTTTTTAAATCGGACCTGAAATTACCACCTACAACGTCACAAACTTTACCTCTTTATAATATTATTATTAGTATAGATAATTTGGTATTGTGCACAAGTTGATGGGAAATAATAGGTACCATGGAGCGTGGTTTCTGACTTGCCACACTCCCTGGAAAGTTCTAACAAGCGGGCCACCATTTTGTTCGAACATGTAAATGATTGCAAGAATCTTGTACCATTATCTACTCGACAAGGGTAGTAACAACTATTAGAAGATTAGTTGCCAAAAATAAAAAAAACACATTTGACTTTTAAGAGTCGATTTTTTTCCGGTTTGACTATCTACTGTTAGCCTGGCAATCTATAGCTTCACTAGGCTTTTGGGCAATCACTTAAAGCAATCAGCCGTATGGAGAGGCGTGGATTCGTTTGTGTAATTTACCATACAATTATTATCATGATATATGGTTCCGGAACCACACCTAAATAGAACTTTGTGATAGTTTCGATTGCTCAATCTAGTATATCATTTATTGATATTTGTCCGCTCTATGTAGTTTATTTTGTGACTGGTATTTGTATATTCTATCTACCCATTTCATATTGTATATTATTTAAGTCGTGTCATGGTCGAATGTGCGCAATAAAAAGAGGCATTTCGACTTCAAATATATAATAATATTAACTAGTGGGCACCCAGAGGTCGTTATTCGACCATAATTCATTGATTTTTTGAAGTTTTTTTATTAGGGTTAATATCATTGTTGAATGTAGAATGAAAAAGGGTAATTGGAACGTAAGAGTAAAATAATACATACAGTCGAGCATAGCAATGTCTTTTTATTTACATGTGTGTATATGTTGTGTAAAATTGAAGCATTAGTGTGAGTAATGCATATTTTAATTAATTTAATGTACTTGTAATGCATTTTATATAAAATAAATAGGTTCCTGCACTTCTCCGACATATAAACTTTAATTATGCCAAATTTCACGTTCATCCGTTCGCGCATTTCTTTCAAAAAGGGATACAAAGTTTAGGCTTCACGTATTAATATATAGATGATATAATTCGGTTATGATGGAAATACCTTCGGACCATCTATGCTCGGTCAAATTTAGAATGATCATTTTGACAGCTCACAGTAGGGGTGAGGTAATGTGCAATAGTAACCGCTCGAGAGATAAGTTCGAGGCTACAAATTTCAAGTGGTGTTGATGTAAGTCCTCAAACTGTGCGAAATTGACTGCATGAGTATGGCCTACGAGCTCGACGCCCAATCAGGTGCCCACCGATACGTCACGGGAATCGCGCTCGTCGATATGAACAGAGCCCGAGGGAGCGGGCTCGAAGAGGTGAGGGTGTCGCTTACGACAGAGCTCAATATAATATTCGTACCCTTTTGCGAGATTAGGATAGGCCTTGGTTGCGTATTCTTGGAAGCTGAAAAATCTGGCCTGTGAGAGGCCGACTTCTTGATCGGAGGCCATATCGGGGCCTGAGGAGGGGAGTGGGGTGGAGGAAGACATGTGAAACCTCCCCGCCAGAGGGGCAGGGGGGCGCGCCTTAATGAATTTAACGGACTATCCCGAGTCCGGATCAAAGGCAGCTGTGGGCGATGTGCAATGCCTTACAGGGGACCTACAGTGCCTAGGGGGAAGCCCTAACACTTCTTTCTTCTCTTCAGCCGGCGCGGCGACACGACGACACGGAGAGAAGCATGCAGACGCACCGAAAAGTGCGATTTGACGTACTGATAAGTACGGTTTCCTCCGTTCTGATAAGAACAGGTAAACGACTGACGACAGACAAGACAGAAAACGACTGACGAAACGAGATAGAACACGTACACGATATTCTCGATACGAACAAGAAAGAATTTACACTCGCGTAAAAACACCAACTGACTGATGACGTCACTTAAGAATGTAAATAAAGACATATCGAGAACACTGGAGCGCGCGTCCGGTTGCCACGAACACAACAATCGGACTCCCCATTCATTCATTCGAATTGTAGTGGGTTGTAGAAAACCGAATTTGTAGAGAAGTACCGGTAAGTTCAAGAGTATAGCATTCCTCTTGACACCGTAATACAGCTGGCATCAAGATATTGCATAGCGCCATCTATTGGTGCACAAACGAATTAACACAGTGCCTATTAAATAAAACAAGACTCAGTATAAAAGCCAAAATGTACTAACTTATGAAGGTTTTCATAAAATTTGAAGAAAAATCATTTACATAAATATGAACCGTACTAACGTTTTTCATACCCGTTAAGACGCCTCATAAGTTCCCTTCGGTCGGCGAAACTTTTTTACAAGTTCCCCCTTTCCTTTGACCGTTAAATGGTTCGACGGAGCATCAGAATTTAGTACAGAAAGGGTCCACGTAAGTGTTTAGGAGTGAGCGGTTATTTATTGGGAAAGTTTAGTATTAAGCTGTTAAATTATATCTATATAAAATTATTTAGTAACGAGTCAACGTTTTTCTCTAGTTTTTGGTAATATCTGTAATACACATTTTATGTATTACACATTCCTATACCCTATTTAATTTAGGATGATGCTTCTATTCAACAACTGTTTCACCTTAAGAGAGTAAAAAGTAAACTATCTATTTCAAGTTTTATGTAAATAATAGTCGATAATCAAATATACACTCATCAAAAAAGTCTAAGCAACATGTACTAATTTCAATTTTAGGATGGTTCTTCACATTATAACGTTGTATTTTGCTTAGACTTTTTTGATGAGTGTATATTTGATTATCGACTATTATTTACATAAAACTTGAAATAGATAGTTTACTTTTTACTCTCTTAAGGTGAAACAGTTGTTGAATAGAAGCATCATCCTAAATTAAATAGGGTATAGGAATGTGTAATACATAAAATGTGTATTACAGATATTACCAAAAACTAGAGAAAAACGTTGACTCGTTACTAAATAATTTTATATAGATATAATTTAACAGCTTAATACTAAACTTTCCCAATAAATAACCGCTCACTCCTAAACACTTACGTGGACCCTTTCTGTACTAAATTCTGATGCTCCGTCGAACCATTTAACGGTCAAAGGAAAGGGGGAACTTGTAAAAAAGTTTCGCCGACCGAAGGGAACTTATGAGGCGTCTTAACGGGTATGAAAAACGTTAGTACGGTTCATATTTATGTAAATGATTTTTCTTCAAATTTTATGAAAACCTTCATAAGTTAGTACATTTTGGCTTTTATACTGAGTCTTGTTTTATTTAATAGGCACTGTGTTAATTCGTTTGTGCACCAATAGATGGCGCTATGCAATATCTTGATGCCAGCTGTATTACGGTGTCAAGAGGAATGCTATACTCTTGAACTTACCGGTACTTCTCTACAAATTCGGTTTTCTACAACCCACTACAATTCGAATGAATGAATGGGGAGTCCGATTGTTGTGTTCGTGGCAACCGGACGCGCGCTCCAGTGTTCTCGATATGTCTTTATTTACATTCTTAAGTGACGTCATCAGTCAGTTGGTGTTTTTACGCGAGTGTAAATTCTTTCTTGTTCGTATCGAGAATATCGTGTACGTGTTCTATCTCGTTTCGTCAGTCGTTTTCTGTCTTGTCTGTCGTCAGTCGTTTACCTGTTCTTATCAGAACGGAGGAAACCGTACTTATCAGTACGTCAAATCGCACCTTTCGGTGCGTCTGCATGCTTCTCTCCGTGTCGTCGTGTCGCCGCGCCGGCTGAAGAGAAGAAAGAAGTGTTAGGGCTTCCCCCTAGGCACTGTAGGTCCCCTGTAAGGCATTGCACATCGCCCACAGCTGCCTTTGATCCGGACTCGGGATAGTCCGTTAAATTCATTAAGGCGCGCCCCCCTGCCCCTCTGGCGGGGAGGTTTCACATGTCTTCCTCCACCCCACTCCCCTCCTCAGGCCCCGATATGGCCTCCGATCAAGAAGTCGGCCTCTCACAGGCCAGATTTTTCAGCTTCCAAGAATACGCAACCAAGGCCTATCCTAATCTCGCAAAAGGGTACGAATATTATATTGAGCTCTGTCGTAAGCGACACCCTCACCTCTTCGAGCCCGCTCCCTCGGGCTCTGCCCAGATCGAGGTATCCAACAACTTCGAGCTCCTATCTGATCGTGATAACGACTCCGATTCTGGCTCCGATATGGAGCAAGACCCCCCTGCTGCGGACGATGGCTTCACCACCGTTACGCATCGCAAGCCGCGCAAGAAGCGCTCCAACTACTCGTCCGATCCGGAGGGCAGTTTGCCCTCTAAAAAGATCGTTAACGTCAATGGCGCGAAAATGCCAAAGACAACTCCAGCGCCCTCTCGACCCACCTCGCCTAAAACTGCAGGTTCCGCAGTTTCGGGCAAAAAGCCCCACCCACCGCCCCCCTTCACGATCCAAGACAAAGCGTCTTGGATTGCAATTTCTAGCCTGCTGGAAACTGCAGGCATCCCTTTCACCTCCGCTGTGGATACCGCTGTAGGTATCCAAGTGAAGGTCGCGTCCTCTGAAAATCATCGTAAACTGAGTCGTTTCCTTCGGGACAACAAGTTCGGTTATTTCACCTACTCACTCGAAGGAGAGCGTCACCTACGCGTGGTCATCCGCAGAATCCCTGCGGAGATCCCGACAGACGAAATCTCCAATGACCTCAACGGGCAGGATATCCCTGTCCGTGAGGTACATCGCATGCGCTCTCCGCGCACCCGGCAACCATATGATATGGTCTTAGTAGTCCTCGATCGCACCCCTAAGGGGAAAGCGATTTTTAATCTCACATCCCTTTGCGGCCTCTCCGGCGTCATAGTCGAGCCGCCGCGCAAAACGTCTGTGCCCTCGCAGTGTCACAACTGCCAGGTGTACGGACACTCCGCACGAAACTGTCGCCTGAAACCCAGGTGCGTTAAGTGCCTCGGCGACCACTCCACTAGGGAGTGTTCTCGCTCAAAAGACGCCTCCGACCCTCCGAGCTGTGTTCTGTGCCGCGGCGTGGGTCATACCGCGAATTATCGCGGATGTCCCCGCGCCCCGCGCACAAAGCGCCCTCGCTACCCCAGGCAGGCGTCGCCGTCTAAGGCGGCCGCCGCCCCCGCCCGTCCTCGACCTCCGCCTCTCATGTCTCGAGAGGCCTTCCCGAACCTGCCGGGCACGTCTCGTGCACCGGCAGCGTCCGTACCCGCGACTAGTGCGCCCCCCCGCCCCTACCGGGCCCCTCAGGCCCCGTGGGCTCCTAAACCCGCGTCCCAGCACACTCCCAAACCTCCGGCGGCTAATCCTTCACAGGATGACCCCGCATACTCCTTTTCCCTATCGAGTATTGACTACGCAGGTCAACTACTCATTTTCCACGAGATCTCGGAGATCTCGGCGTACGAAGAGTGCTCTCGTAATCCGCTACTAGGTGCCGTCACGGCAATCCATAGATTTCCAGCCATCGCGGCTACACTACAACGGCTCGCGCGCGCAGCTGTTAAAAAATAAATAACTCAAATAAGATAGAGTAAATCGCGTATTTACGTCTATCTTCCCCTAAAAATAACCGTCAAACAATAATAATAATTTTTGTTATGTCTATTTTTAGACTTCGGTGCCGTCACCGTTAGTAAATTTAAATTCAATCTTATAAAATGCGTGTTGCGCCCACGCTTTTGTAATCGATCCCTATTAGCTCCCGCACACTTCGCGGTTCTTAATAATATCTCGAGCCTAGGTCGTCCCCGCGCGGAGCCCTCTTGATATTATTTTCGCGATACAGTGACTCACCTACATCACTTGAACACACATATAAGATTATCTCTCTCACACACGTGCACATATATACACATTGTGGGAGGGTTTACTTTTTCCCCTCAATCGAACTGAATCGAATAGTTTAGTTCGTTTCATTTCTGATATACACGTATTCATTGGTGAATCATGCAATTTTCATTGCATGGTTCACAAATGTATATATGTATGAATAGTTTAGCTAGGACAGACGCGTCTTTTTTCGGTAACAGCCCAAGCCGAGGTGTGCGTGCACCCTTGTGTATGTTACCCAAAACCCAAAATCGGCTGAGCGCCCTAAGCGCTTGGCCTTAGTAGTCCGGTGAAGCTGTAAAGACCTTGCCAGGTCAATAGCATAGTCAGTTCGAAAAAAAAACCCCACTACAATTCACAAGGTGGTTTTTGTACCCAGTTAATAAGGGTTTCTATCGCACAGTAGATACCGTTATAAATATATAGAGTCCAAAAATATTGCAATATAATCAAAATTCTATCGAGGATTTTATTAGTTCTTTCAGTAGCGTAACATATTGCTAGCAGATTATGAGTATAATTGAATTTGATATTAAAAATTATGTATAATTGTTTTTTTTATATAATTGTATAAATCATATGTATGGCCTTTCACTTTATTTAAAGTATTTGTAATGTAGATATAATTTTTTTTCGTTCGACACTCCTTGCTCGTTTGAACTTTATCTACGCCAAATGTCACAGTACTTTGAGCGAGATATATTCTAAAAAGTGGTGGCTTATATTAATATAGTGGTTTTTAGAAAAGAAAAAGGCCAGCTAACTCCGTCAATATCCAATGGTATACTGAAAATACATAATAGAAACGATAATGTATAAGGTACAAATAAAAAACGCACGCTAGGCAGAGTTAGGTGAGGGACAGAATAACTAATATTAAAAGAATATAAATCTATTTGTTCTTTACTTACATTTCAACGATAGAACGCAAATGCTTATACTACAGCGTTTGTCAGTGTTGAACCCTCTAGACTTAATACATCGGTTTTTTTTATTTGCTGATTATTAGATCATATTGTCTTGAAGGTATTAAGGTATCAGTAGATTATATAGCTAACTAGATTTATAAATATAGGTCAAATATAAAAAATCTGGAATTCATAACCAGTACGAGTTGCCGTCCCTAATTTATTATGCAGGAGTTATCTGCCCATCCGTTTTCGACAACAACAGAAACGAATTAGTATTCCACCAACGGATAAAAATCCAATAATTTTCTAATTATAATTTCAATGAGTAGTAGCCATATTGGAATATTTTAATGAAAAAGTACTGAAGAAAATCAAGATTTTTCATCGCATGCTTTAACATAAATGTCCTCGCAAATCAAAGGTTTATTCGTTCTGTTATTCCCTCTCGCTCTCTCTTGTAGATAAGATGTATAGGCGTTTCGCTTCAGTTGAGCGGCAGATTCTACTACAGCCATGTTTTACGCGTGAGCACACTATTTACAATTTATGTTATTCAAGTGATAACATTACGCGAGTTATGAATTAATTAATCTATACATATAATAAAAATGAAGAGTCTGTATGTAATATCAAAATAACAACTTTTTAATGATTGGATATGAAAGTATACACGCTACTGATAAGAAAAATACAATTTTAAAATGTTTGTTCCGGGTACTTTCCGAAACGGCTGAACCGATTTTGACGGGAATTTCACTGCCAGATAGCTGAAATTACAGCGTACATCATACATCATAACGTGGGCAAAAGCTAGTAGTACAACCGCAAGCGACATCGCGGGCAATTACTAGTGGGATATAAAATGCAAAAATAATTCCACAAATCTGACTGGAATTTTCAAATATTTTTTTATATATTTACAATCGTGAAAATGCTACAGTCAACAGTCCGATGAATAGTTTTTTTTATGTCATAGGAGGCAAACGAATAGGTGGGTTACCTGACGTTAAGTGATCACCACCGTCCATAGACAGAGAGCCGCAAGTGCGTTGCCAGCCTGTGTTTAGGTGGGGGAGGGGGGGTGGGGGGAAGGCAAGCGGGCCGCCGTCGCTCTCACTGACCGAACGAAACGCCACAATGCAAGCACTATTACTTAATACTGTTAGTATAATACAGTAACGATAATAAGAAGGAGCATACTTGTTACACTATCATACCACACGGTAACAGCCAAGTTGCGACATAATATTCACCGTTTACTTGTAACCATTGCGACACATCGGCCACCTGCACATCACACGACATGAGGCGACAAGTACGGGGAATTGAACCCTCGTCACCACCCGGGGATCGTAAGGCTCACCTTATACATTATATCGGAGTTAAAGACACTCTCGGTTCAAACTTCGAACGGTAGTGACTTCTCCTAGGTTTAGTTACGGTGCTATTAGTTCATACCTCAAACAATAGCTACCTTTTAATGTTAAAGTTAATATAAGTAAAAGTGTATTCTTTTGATATTAAATATTTATTATTAAAAGTGCATTTTTATCAATCTCGCAGACGCGCCCCACATAATTTACTAGACAACTACAACGCTTGATCACATCGATATAACGTACGCTTTTAACAATAATGAACAATTAAATTATAGAACATTAAATATTGATAAACGTTTATTCGAAAAAAAAAGTCAAGGCAATCATAAGGACTGCCAACAGAAGTGATAACTCAATTGTTGATACTATGAATTATTTAAGCTTCAATATTATTATATTGAAATTATTATCATTACATTTTCATATCTGTCGGCACTGCGAACAATAATTGTATACGTTTTTATAGTTTATTAATTAATCAAACATATGATGGGCTGCACAGTCTTAATAATCATCATCAACCTGTAAGAGACCCGCTGCAGGACCATAGGCCTCTTCCCGAAGAAAAGTATGGGCATAATCACCACGACGTACGTATTGGCGATTTCAAACTCTGAGAAATCCACAGTTCTATATTTTTCCCACATACAGTAGTACTACAAGAACATGTCTCGCGTTCAGGTTTCCTCACGTTGTTTTCCTTCACCATCAGCCGACAGTGTTACCAATTTAAATTAGAAAATGTACGTGAATTCCGAAAAAATCATTGATCGTACACACGTCACTAGTTTCATGCAAGCGTATTACGGTCGGTCACGCTTACTAGAATCTCATGACGCGAAATCATAAATTTATCTCCTAAAAAATACCGCTCAACGCGTCTAAGAAATTTTCATTTCGAATGAAAGCAAAAATCAAAAATTGGGAAAGGAAATGATAATTGGAAATCAATAGTAAATAACATATCCAACTATAAACTTTAATTACAATCTGCGTATTAGAGTACGGAATACATAATAGATACAATCATTCAGATGATACACATATTGGCCTTGGTTGTTCTGCTGAGCGCCTTTTTTACTTTACCACTATTCCGCTGTCGTGCGGTCCGTGGTAATGCGACATGCGATAGGTGGACCAAAAAAATGTGAGGCGATGGAAAAAAAGTTTCAGTTCAAAAAATAGAATAGAATATGAATTCGTTTAAAACAACAACAAAAAACCAAAAAATCAAATACGATCCAAGAATAAAAAATTTTTAAAACCACTTAAACTTTTGTAACTTGAGGTAATTTATTTTTACGAAATAACATCTTACGTACGCATTCGGGGAAGGTAATATATTATTTCGAGAGTAGACGAGAGCTGGGGATATCGGCCAAGCGTCAACCCGGAATAATATGTCTAAGAAGTACTCGGTCCGTTTGGCCGTGAAGGCCGTTCGAACTGTTATACGGGATTCTAAAAATCCCTTTTTAAAAAAAAAGATTTATTCACTTGACATAATATATTTATTATTTGACAAAGATTTGTTCACTTAATTATTAATACTTATTATTTAACACTGAATTATAATTATGAGGATTATGAGTGTTATGGACCGAGTCTGGGAATGAACTGCCGGGTGGTATCGAGGACCGTGAGAGGACTCGGAAAGTGCTGACGTTAGGTACTGGGAAAGGTGCTAGTTAGGAAGGGATATAGTTCTGTGGTGTTAGAGAAAGGTCAGCATATTAGGGTACAAGGTTCGGGTATAACAGCCCCCCGCGTAAAATAAAACTTTCGCAGTAAGACGCAAAGTTTTAAGAGGATGATCTTAAACGAGGAACAGACATTTCTATTCTCTCCTCAACATCAGGATCAGGAACTGTGTCTTGGGAGGTATGGAAGGGAGTTACAGTTTTACAAAATTTCTTATACAGTAAACTTAAAATTATGATTATAATCGATACAATTATACAGTAGGTTAAAATTGGATAAATTGAGTTATAATCTAAAACAAAATTTGGATCTTCTAATAAGTTATCTATTGATGATAAAATTTGATTGTTAACAACATCTAAATCTTTTAAATTATCCAAATTGGTTTCAACAATTTTCACATGTGGTATGTTATTTAAATTAAGTCTCTGAATATTACAACAAGTATCAGTAATAATATTAAAATCGGATCTTACAGGGGTTACATTAATCTTAGTATTTATTTTCCCAAATAATTCTGTATTTCGGCATGTGGCCGTACATTTAAGAGGTAGGTTTAATAAACCTGTACCTGATATTTTTAATTCGGTTGTATTAGAATTACAATCGACTATCAACTTGGATACTTTTGATTGGACATACAGAAACTGGTTGTTATTAAGCCTGTGCCATATGTCGATGTCACCGTTAATAAATTTAGGGGTGCATTGATCCGGTAAAGAGTCTACCACTTTTAACATTAATTCAGTTTCACAACTTGGGTTAGTATTCACAGGATATTCTGTTTGAGTTTTACATATATAGATACTATTTGGAATCACTTTACATATTTCTAAGCTATCCATATTACAATAATAAAACTTATCTTTACTAATACTTACATAGTTGGAAGTAGGTACAATCAGCGAATATGAGTCTGGTTTGTTAATATTGTGTGGTACTGGTATAGGAATGGTTTTATATACATCATACATTTTATGCGTTACCAGTGGGATTTTGCAAGCAAATATTATTTGTTTGTTTGCATAGTGAGTACTCATTTCACTTATATCTATAATTACATGAATATTTTCTAAATCTAAGTTTACAGGAAGTTCCAGTGATCTGGGTAAATATCTAATATTATTTACTAATTCATAATACAATTCCTTAGGTGTAAGTACAGATGGGTGAAGAACATGGCTTTTAGTGAACATAATTGCATTTTGCAAATCTTCTATTTTAAATGACAGAGTTAACAATGCGGAAGACAAACTGTTACACAATTGATTGAGATTTGACACAATAATCAGTTTATTAGATGCTATACTCATATTTTTCAAATTAGTACTCAGATTTTCGACAGCGTTATTCAAACGTGCTTCATTTAAATTTATAGTAGATATGGTTTCGTTGAAATTCTTTAACGCGATACTGGCAATTAAAGTGTTTTGTTTAAGTAAGTTAACTAATTTCTTATTATTACTATTTAGAGTTTGAATAGCGTTATCATATCTAAGTCCATCGTTTTCATCCAAAGTGCCAATGACATGTTTAAAAATGGTACCGACGCCGGATATCCATGCGGATCTTTTTGATAATAAGGGTAATAAGTGCGATATAGAATTATAGTCTTTAACTATATCAGTATACCGTGATGTTAGCGGTTCTAAAATATTATGACATTCTGAATCTAATATAGCGTCCTTTTGTTGACACAGAAAACGGGTAGTTCCTATGATACTGTTTATATTATCAATATGTGGTTGAATATACGAGAGGTCGACAGGTATTAGTACATGTAACAGTGCTTGCATTGTTGCGTTTCGTTCGATCAGTGAGAGCGCCGGAGGCCCACCTCCCCTCCCCTCTCCTCCTCTCCCTCCCCTAATCCCTTCCACCCCAAAGAGTGGCAACGCACTTGCGACTTCTTTGGTGTTGTTGGTGTCCATGGACAGTGGTGATCACTTAACAGCAGGTGGCCCCCCTGTTCGTTTGCCACGTATGACATAAAAAAAGGTAAATCGATGCCTGTGTAGTTGCCGAGAGGCTTGTAGCTTCAGCCAACGCCAATGATTGTTAGTGTATTTTCTAGGTACAGCACCGCCACTGTGTCGTGGCCTAAAGAATGCATTATATCACCACAGTATATTGTAATCTATATAAATAAAATGATAGAGGTATGTCGTCGAGAGTTCCGATCGAATCGTCGACTTGAGCGGTTGTCCGTTTTGCTGCGCGCGCTAAGTTCGATTTTAATACTCGTGATTTAGTGACGTCAGTTATTGTGTTGTTACGAAATGGCACACCTGCGCTTCACAGGTGCGCTGCACCTGCGTTCTTTTTCTTGGAACTGAGTGAGACCTTTCCTTGTATTTATTTATTGCTTTATCTATTTCTTGGTATATTTATTTATTTACTCTTTTGTTTATCTATTTATTTACGTATTTCTTTAATTCTTCAGTGATTTATTTTTAAATTTATTTTCTTTTTATTGTTTGTTTATTTAAGTAGTCTTATGTTATTTTTCCCCTGTCTCGCTCAGGTACTTATTTGCGTTGTTTTCCTATTTTGTTTAGTTTTAAACAGCTCCCTTTGATCCGGACTCGGGATAGTCCGTTAAATTCATTAAGGCGCGCCCCCCTGCCCCTCTGGCAGGGAGGTTTCACATGTCTTCCCCCGCCCCACTCCTCTCCTCAGGCCCCGGTATGGCCGCTGAACAAGAGATCAGTCTCTTAGAGACTGAGCTCATTAGCCTCCGCGGCTTCATAGCCGCTATCTGTCCTCGTCTCGTAGACGATTACGATGCGTACGCTGCAAAGCGTCGCACCGAGCTCCCTCATTCCTCGAAGCCCGCTCCCTCGATCTATGCCAAGATCGAGGCTTCCAACAACTTCCCAATCCCAGCCGATCGCGATAGCGATGACTCCGACTCCGGCTCCGACATGGAGCAAGACCCTCCTGCTCAGCAAGGTCCTCCTGCTGCGCAAGCCCCTCCCGCGGACGATGGCTTCACCACCGTCATGCACCGCAAACCGCGCAAGAAGCGCTCGAACTCCTATTCCGATCCGGAGGACAAAGTGCCCTCTAAAAAGATCGCAAACATCGATGGCGCGAAAGTGCCAAAGGTGACACCAGCGCCCTCTAGACCCGACTCGCCCGTGGCTGCGGGTTCCGCAGTTTCGGGCAAGAAGCCCCGCCCACCGCCCCCCGTTACGATCCAAGACAAAGCGTCTTGGGTTGAGATTTCTAGCCTGCTGGAAACGGCAGGTATCCCTTACACCTCCGCCGTGAATACCGCTGTAGGTATTCAGGTGAAGGTAGCCACGTCCACCGCCCATCGCAACCTCACTCGTTTCCTTCGGGACAACCAGTGGGGCTATTTCACGCACTCTCTCGAAGAGGAGCGTAAACTACGGGTTGTGATCCGTAGAGTCCCCTCAGAACTCCCGACTGACGACATTTCAGATGACCTCAAGGAACAGAAGATTCCTGTTCGCGAGGTTCATCGTATGCGCTCTCCGCGCACCAGGGCTCCATATGATATGGTTCTCGTTGTCCTCGATCGCACCCCTCAGGGGAAAGCGATTTTTAATCTTACATCCCTTTGCGGCCTCTCCGGCGTCATAGTCGAGCCGCCGCGCAAAACGTCTGTGCCCTCGCAGTGTCACAACTGCCAGGTGTACGGACACTCCGCACGAAACTGTCGCCTGAAACCCAGGTGCGTTAAGTGCCTCGGCGACCACTCCACTAGGGAGTGTTCTCGCACGAAAGACGCCTCCGACCCTCCGAGCTGTGTTCTGTGCCGCGGCGTGGGCCATACCGCGAATTATCGCGGATGTCCCCGCGCCCCGCGCACAAAGCGCCCTCGATACCCCAGGCAGGCGTCGCCGTCTAAGACGGCCGCTGCCCCCGCCCGTCCTCGACCTCCGCCTCTCATGTCCCGAGAGGCCTTCCCGAACCTGCCGGGCACGTCTCGTGCACCGGCAGCGTCCGTACCCGCGACTAGTGCGCCCCCCCGCCCCTACCGGGCCCCTCAGGCCCCGTGGGCTCCTAAACCCGCGTCCCAGCACACTCCCAAACCTCCGGCGGCTAATCCTTCACAGGATGACCCCGCATACTCCTTTTCCCTATCGAGTATTGACTACGCAGGTCAACTACTCATTTTCCACGAGATCTCGGAGATCTCGGCGTACGAAGAGTGCTCTCGTAATCCGCTACTAGGTGCCGTCACGGCAATCCATAGATTTTCAGCCATCGCGGCAACACTACAACGGCTCGCGCGCGCAGCTGTTAAAAAATAAATAACTCAAATAAGATCGAGTATAAATCGTGATAAATAAATATTCGTGATAGATAAATCGCGTATTTACGTCTATCTTC
>MU158777.1:1119637-1133212 GCA_015888305.1 Antheraea pernyi | reverse complement strand
TTCCGATCCAATCCACAGCAATACCTTCTAAGCCGTGGGAGTCATGTCTAATAACTACTTCTTTGATAGGATTCAGATCAGTGTAATTCGACCGGTAAATTGTTTTCGCTGAAACATCGGCGAAGTACATTTGCTTTTCTTTTACGTCAAAATCTATAGCTACTACGTTCATCAAATCTTGATGGACAAGGTTATACAGCGTAGCATCAGTCGACATATTTCTGACATAGTATTTATTCGTGAATATCACCCACGGAGCGATGCTATCCTTTCGTTTGCAAGTGCGTTCATCGGCCTCTCTTTCATAGTACTGTTCGTTACACTTACAGTAGTAAGATCCTGGTGTATTTGAACAGTACTGAGAACATACCCCTGGACTTTCCACACACTCATTAATGTCTGCACACGCTTTTCCGTCACTGAGTAACTTATAGCCTTGATTGCAATCGCAATAATACCCTGTTAAGGTATTAACGCATTTGTGACCACACTGATTGATCTCCAATTTAGCACATTCATCGATGTTACAGTGCGCAGGTTCATCAGAGTCGTCGCTGCAGTCAGACACTTTGTTACAAACTAAGTTGTTGTCAATGCATTGGTTATTGTTGCATTTGAACTGGCCCGCTGGACAAGTCTTGTTTTGTTTTACACAATCTACTTCGTCAGAGTGGTCTCCGCAGTCATCTTCTCCGTCACATCTGAAGTGATTCCTGTAAATTAAAATACAGTTATTTAATCTCCTTATACAAGGTAAATATCATTTAAAAATATTTTTACTATTTACCTGATACATTTGAAATTCTGACACTTGAACTCTTGATCTGCGACGCATTGTTTGTACTGCGTGTTACAGTGTTTGCCTTCATCAGAACCATCACCGCAGTCATTGTCGTGGTCGCAGACCCATCCTTGGTTAATACACCTTCCGTTATTACATTGGAACTGGTCCTCGGAACACGGTGTCGGCGTAGCACAATGATGAAGCGTTGAATTCTCATCAGCACCATCGATACAGTCTGGATCACCATCACACAACCATTTTTTAGGTATACATTGTGGTCGGCCCCATGCTTTGTTTTCTTGACAAACATATTCTGTTTCAGCATCACACTTACGCTCGTTACATTGATGTCTCTCATCTTCGTCACTATTATCCAGACAGTCGTTATCTCCATCGCAAATATATATTCTTGGAATACAGTTTCCATTATCACAAGTAAACAGATCTCCGAAACAGGTTCGTCCTTCAGATCGACAGTACTCTGGAGGTTCGTCGGCACCATCTCCGCAATCATCGTCACCATCGCAGTACCATGTCGCCGGTATGCATCGATGGTTCGGGCAACGGAAGCTATTCTGAGGACAAGTTCTTTGCGCGCAATGGAGCGGGTCTTCGTCAGAATTATCACCGCAGTCATTATCGCCGTCGCATAACCAGTAAGGTTCCACGCAGATATTCGTTTTTTCGCATTTGAGATGGTTTGCTGGACATGTAGTGTTCATTGGGCAACGTTCGTGAGTCTCATCGCTGGTTACATTGTCCTTACAGTCGTTAAAGCCGTTACATACCTGTGACATAGGTATACAGCGGGAATTGAGACAAGTGAATTCTCCATCAGCGCAAGGCGGGTACACGCAACCTTCCTCGTCAGAACTATCTTTGCAATCGTTTTCATGGTCACACTTCCAGGATTTGAATATACATCTACCGTTATTACAGCGGAACTCATTAGGAGAACAGGAATGGTATGCGCAATAATTCTTATCTTCATCGGAGTTGTCGCCACAGTCATCATCACCGTCGCAGGACCACATCCGGCTGATGCACTTTCCATTGGCGCAGAAGAATTTGCTAGCATCACATGTTATGTTCTTCGCGACGCACATCCGCCCCTCGTTAACAAGCTTAGTATTATCATCGCATCGACATTCGACTGTATTGTTTGGTGCTGGATGGCAGCTGTGAGCACATCCACCGTTACTAATCTTGCATAAATTGGATTGGCATTTTTGCCTGCTCGGGCTGTATATATGAATATCTCTCGGAGAATCCTCTAGACGCTTAACCATCTCTATCATATTCGCTCCCGTATGTTTCTCCGCACGATACACTCCGCGCAATTGTAAGTCAGTCCAGTAGATGTAGTTACCGAAAACAGTGATTGCGAATGGATATATAGTTGCTGTTATAAGGACCTCTCTGTCACTTCCGTCTAATTTGGATCTTTCGATTTTCTCCCTAACGGCATCAGTCCAATACAGCATGTTCTCGTCAAAATCTATCGTTAAGCCACTTGGTTGCGAGAGGTCTTTGTCAATGATGGCCCTTTTCAGAGATCCGGCCATCGTCGTCCTATAGATTTTGCCAGAGGTACCGAATCTTCCCCAATCAGTATAATACAATGTCCCATTACAAGGATCTACTACAATAGCTCTAGGTCTTTCAACTCTAGCAATCATGACTAATTCAGTACCGTCCAAATTCATTGAATATATCGAGTTGTTTGAACTGTCTGTCCAGTAAATTTTCTTTTGGGTCCAGTCGTAAGAAATACCTTCTGGGTTTATGCCTTTATTAAGGATGTTTTGGATTTCAGATGGGTCCGGGTTGTTTGCTGGCATCCACGCTATTCTCGCCCAAGGTCTTATTTGAGTGAAAAATAGTTTGTTATCAACGTAATCGAACTCTACCCCGACAACATTTGTTAAATTAACGACAGGTTTGAAAGGCACTCCAGTGGATTTTGGATCGAGATTAACGGCTCGAATTTCTGTTCGTGTTGTAAATACCAAGTATTCGTCGACAACATCGCATTTCTTGGGATTATTCTGCGATATTTGACCAGTAGCACAGTCACATCTATGTGTATAGCCCTTATTGGAATCAGATGGGTAGCTGAAGCAGAGTTGATCACAACCACCATTACCAAGTTTTCTGCAGGGATTATTTTCGTCCGTCGGCTGATTGTTCACATCAAATATAACGATGTCACGCAACTTTGGCAAACTCGTTCTAACTTTTTCCGGCATTGACATATTTCCTGGCCATTTTGAGGCTTTGTAAATAGTCTGTAGGTTTCTGTCAACCCAATACACGCTACCGGTATGGATAGCGATGCCCATTGGATTCGGGAGGTTTGATCTGATTAGTTGTCTGTTCCCGCCATTGTACGATATCTTCTGGATTTGATCGAGTTTTGAATCCACCCAATATACATCATGCGTCAGCATATCAATTGTCAAATCTCGAGGATTAGATATCCCGGAGCTGACAACCGTCTGCCAGTTGCTACCGTCGAGGTAAGCCTTTCCTATGCGGGGGTACTGGCCATAATCTATCCAGTATAGTAGTCTCTTTAATGGGTTAACTGCGAGTTCTCTCGGGGCATCCATAGTCGTTTTAACGATAACCTTCCGATTAGACCCGTCCAGCCAGCACATTTCTACGTAGTTCTCATGTGGGAAGACATTTGTAAAGTACAGATTACCCGCAACCCAATCGACAGCCAAGCCCCTAATTCCATTGCTGCCTATGCCATCTTTAATTATGTGTTGCAGTTCAGTACCATTAGGACGAATACGGAATATACCATTCCACTGCCCTCTGTTAAATTCTACCCAATAGATGTAATTTTCCGCAAAATGAACGTCTACATGGAGTATATGATGACCTAAACCAGTAACAGGAACCATCGCTTCGGCACTCGAATCTATGCTGTACCCTCGGATCAGATCCAGTTGGGATACAACAGCGAAAGTTTTATATGGGACACAATTGAGTTCCATCTCCTTCCTGTAGCCGATGGAGCAGGCACACAGCCTCGACCCACCATTGCTCGGGATGCAGATCTGTTCGCATCCGCCGTTGTTCTGCAAGCACGAGTGATGTATCATTTTCCTCTTCTGGAATATGGTAAGGGATTTTAAGTCACTCTCGTTATCCATAATTGTTTTGATGTTGTCACCGTTCGGTAGGTCAGCTTTAATAATTTTCTCGTGCCGTGGATCAAGTACATAAAGTCTCGAGTCTAGAACGGCGATGACTTTCGGATAGGATATTGCGTTTGCTTCAGTGAGTATAGTCTTTCTATCGTTTCCGTCGGTATTGACACTATTAATGCTCGCCGGGTACTGGGTGCTGAAGTAAACGATTCCCTTCTCGACGTCGACGGTGACTGCTTCAGGCCGCTCGATCGAATCGACTAAGATGATCGGATTGGATCCGTCCATGTTGGCTTTACCGATCTTCGCTGGAACACCGTTACCGCCCTCATCCGACCAGTACATTTTTCTGTAAAGAAAATTTATTTAAATCATTGTAATTCTTAAAAACTAACTAATATAAAGTGAATAATAGATTGTCCAAAATGTGCACTAGGTAAGTTAATCTACACTCACCCGTCTGTAGGATCCAAAGCCAATCCTTTGGGTTTCGCTACCGACAGCTTACTTCCATCATTGGTCAGCACGATGGATCTGTACTTGAGTTTCCCGTCAACCCTCACCAGCTCGATGTTGCTGGCGACCCTGTTGGCCATGTAGAGGTTCCGCCCCAACCAGTCGAACGCGATGGCGGAGGGGGCTCCAACGATGCCGGTGTCCTGTCCGAAGAACTCCACTTTGTTGCCGCCTCCGTACGGCATGCTGTATATGGTACAGTTCTCATCGTCTTCGCTATCTCCGGTTATGGACTGGAGCCAGTACAAATTATGGCCGTAACGATCATAATCCAGTTGTACACCACCTTTAAACGATTTTACTCTGATTTTATTTACTGGAGAATACATATACAGTGCTTATTACACTATTCAATCTCAAAGATCTTATTTCAAGGATGGGCGTGACTCGTAATTAATGCATTGCTTATTACACAACCCAGTCAAAAAACCTCTAATCCAGTTGGAACATGAACATTGACAGATTTGTATGTATGTACCATATTACAAACATTCTATACCTAATATATATTTAAAAAAAACTATAAAAATAAAAAATGAATCTACGATAAAGTGACAGTATTAAAGACATTTTTTTTTGCCCTGGATAAAGATATTAGTCGGATCCATATATATAATCGTCCTTACCAGGATTTCTAACCCCTTGACTCCTACTAAACCTTTTTAAATTAAGAAAATGGTCCTACGATATTATGTAATTAATCTTAAATTATACATAATTAACATAACATTAAACCTGATTGAACGATATTCTATAGAAATCAGTGCAGAAGTACCTTGTATTCCAACAACGGGAGCTAGCTGACCAGCTCTACCGGAACCGTCTGTTGATAAGTCTATCACTTGCGATCCCTTTAGTACCATCAAGTATGACGTTTCCTCTGGAAAAAATAATAAAGTAATTAAAATAAACATACGATCATAAGGTTTGTAAAATGTAAAAAAATGATGATGTAAAGAAATTTTAACAATTTACAAAAAAATAAAATCAAGTATTCTATTAATGTTTAATTAATTAGTTAAGTTAAGTAATTAGGTAATATGGTTTTCATGAAAGTGAATCGAATCTCACCTTCGATACATTTACCGTCGGGCAATAACTTGAACCCGGGTTTGCACATACAGGTATAGTGAACCGTGCTGTTGGGGCTCAGCAGGCACAGGTGCTGGCAGCTGTTCTTCTGGCAGGGCGACGTGAGCTGCGGCTGCAGCGAGGGGTGGTGCACGTGGATGGAGAGCGGCTGCGATATCAGGTGCGACACCACGGTCTGGTTCGTGCCCTTGAACTTGTGAGCCGACAGCACCCGGTTCAGCTGCCGGTCCGTCCAGTACAACGTGTCTTCGAACATCGTCAACGAATGTGGATGCAACAGATAGTGGCTTCCCGATAGAACTTGCTGTCTCCCGGTACCATCGTAGTTGCAAAAATCGATAAAGTCCAGTTTAGAATCGGCGAAATATACCCTCTGAGTAGCAGTGTCGAGGGTCAAGCCGTTTGGCCAGTAGATCTTGGTGGTGATGATCGCCGACCGCAGAGTTCCATCCATGCCTACTCTTTCAATCCGCGGGTTTTCTCCCCAGTCCGTCCAGAACAGCCACTTGGCATTCGGTGCCGGGTCCAGGCACATTCCTCTCGGCTGTGTGATGTTACCGCTCATCAGGGTAGTTCTCATCGATCCATCTTCTTTAGCCACTTCTATGGTGTTGAGTTTGCTGTCCAACCAGTAGATGTTCCCTCCGACCCAATCGTAGGCTAGGCCTTCGACTAAGTCTAATCCCGTGGTTATAATGGCCTGTGGTTCGCTACCCCGATCTAACCTGGATATTTTCTTTAATTTCATATCCGACCAGAATATGGTGCCGGTGTGCATGTTGGAGGCGGTCGCGACGACGTTTTCTACGTTGATTGGAACCCTCTCGAGGCCTTGCTCGTTCAGATCAGCCACTAGAATGGAATGTCTGTTGGATATGATGAGGAAGGCGCTGGAATGGTTATTAGCTTTGCAGGAATGGTTGTCAGTGGCGAGGCGGTATCCGTCGACGCAGCTGCAGGCGTAGGAGCCCTTGGTGTTGGTGCAGATCTGTGAGCAGAGTCCGGGAGGGTTGCACTCGTCGACGTCCTTACAGGTGAACCCGTCCGAATCCAGCTCCTCCCCGGAGGGACAGAGGCAGAGCGGACCGTTGGGGGTTTGTTTGCAACCATTCGAACAGAGACCATCTTGGTGCTGACACTCTGCGAAGTCGCAACTCGCACCTGAGGTCAAATATAATGTAACTATAAATAAATAAAAAAAAACCTTGGGATTGAGAATGGATTTAAAGAAAGAAATAGAGAACTATTAGAATGTTGAACTAAAGTAACTGCAGAATTAGGAACAAACAAATAATTTGATTTTTGTTTCTTTCCAGTTTAGCAGAGCGTTAATTTCTTACTGTCTAAAGTAATTTAGCTGTTAATAAATTTATTTACTGCTGTCTTCAATAGAAGACTGTACCTTATTAACATTGGTGATTGGTGGAATTGGCGGAATTGAGAGGGACACTCGAAGTGGTATAGTGGTACTTATTTTATTCAGGATCTCATAGATACGAACCTTCATCGGCACCGTTAGGACAATCTAATTTATTGTCGCAAACTTGTGTGAGATTCACACAGCGGGCGGTGACGCCTGGACATTGCCATTGTCCATCAGGGCACCTGCAATTTTAAATGTTAATTAATATTTTCAACATTTTTTATAAACTTTGAGAAAGATTTCTATAGTTCATCTATAGTTTAGGATTATCTAAAACAAATCTCGAGTAGTTAAAACTGTAGACTTATCAATGAACACTCATTGATAACATATATATTTGAGGCCTAATGTGTGTTGTGTATGTATGTAGTTTCTATCAGAGATAGAATTTGGACGGAACCTGCATATTTATTAGGCTTAAAGTACTGTATATGGAAAGACAAATATCTACATTATAGGAAGAGTTAATGTGAGTCGTTGCTATGGGATTGCTGAGGTAGACTGAAGCCTTTAAAAATGGTAAAAAGTGAAAAAAATTAGCAGGATGATACCCATTGGAAAAGGAAGAGAATATAACAAAAATGAAAGGTAATATAATTTATGGGCGATCTGAGGTCGAGAAGGTTTTAATGGTACGAAACATAGAGTAACGAACTTGCGAGTAGTTAAATATAGAGTGCAAAATCGGTTTTTAGTATGGAAACCGTGCGATCCGGTTTCGCGGGTGTAAGGAGGGGCGTGGGAGTAACGCGGGACTCGCCCATTATTTCTATAGTGATGTGCATTATAAACTTGTACGGGCACTGTATCGATATGTTAATTATGATAAAAAAAAAGTTCGATAAAAATGTATTAAATTTATTTATTGTAACAATAGCATCTTAATCACTAAAATACAATAAAAGTATATTTAATTAAATATTATAATACAAACATTTGCAACCTTTAAATAAGATTAGTATAAACTTAATAGGATAAGGATAATTACACGACCTAGCCTTGCTTTTTAGTGCACTTAAAGCTTCTATTGTAAAACCTGGGTTGTCGTCAATATTTTGATACCATCTAGAAATAGTGCATGTATGTGGTAAACAAGACTGAAATATTCGACGTACGTAATTGTATGCCCTTGGAGACAAGTAATGTAACGTCAAAGCAAATGATCTAATGTTTTGTCGGTATACCTTTTCATTACGAAGATTTTGGCTTTTAATAAATTGTCTTTTCATTATATCGGCACTTGTGATATTGATACCACTTAAAACTTCAGTATCTGATTTGTTTATTAAATCTTTTTGCTTCAACTCTTGAAGTGAAATCTTCTATTCGAAATAATTTGCGCTTCAGACGCCTTTGGTTGCATTGTAAGCATTTTATTTTTAATAGACGTTGATGTGAAATACGTTCCAAGCATTCTATACGTGACCTGAGTTTTTTTTTACGAGGGGTATCAATAGTTTTACTATCTTCTACGTTCGTCGATGATTCTTGCACATGTTGGTTAATCTGAAACACAGAAAGCATAATTTAATTTATTTAGAATAGTTCTATCGGAAGTTTAACCATAAACAAACAATGAAAATGGACAAATAATAAATAATAATGCCTTACGTCAGGTTTTAAAGATGGAACTGCATTTGGAAATAAGTATCGCCATTTCTTGCTCAAATCAAAACGTTTCCTCAAAATGTTTAGAACATATTGCAGTCCGAGGCACAGGAAACCAACCATCTTTGCGAACTACATAAATCCAATTTCTATTCATTTTCTGATCCTTACGGAAGCTGTAACATTACGAAATATGTCACTGAACGTATCTCTAAAAAGATATAAATAAATAAACATTATATAACTTAAATGACAAATAAAAAATATCACAACAGTTATCAAAAATATAACAACAGTTATCAAAAATATGGGTTAATAATAGAATTAATATTGCTTATAAAATAAAAAATCAATTTATAGATACTTGATACAATCCGAATAGGTACAACACTACAGCGTCTTAGTCATATGGCGCGCTGCCATGACAGTTTGGTTTAGTTTCACAAAGAAACATAAGTCAATCAATACTTACACATGAAAAGATATACCACTAGATTTTAGGTTTTTCTTTCTGTAATGATTTTTACAAGTTTTCACTGCACAATTAGACATATTTACTGCGTATAATAATATTTTAGCGGAGACATTCACTGTCAGAGCTACGCGAGCAGACTGATCGTGCTTACGGGAGTCGGGAAGGACATACATGAAAAAATCATGTATGAGTGGTAAGGCAGGCACGACAACGCTATTTTCACTTCTCAGCATCGGATTTGTATGGAAAAGGCTCGTCTATTTTTGGTTATCAATCCACTCTCTTTTTTTTGGCACTTTTGACAACAAATGATGGTGGATGACAATTAATTTTCACATATCAAACTGACAACTTTCAAATATTTGTTTTTATTCACTTTGTTTACGTATCTGTTACGAGAGTGTGTTCCCTTAAATTTTCTTGCCTCCCACAAACAATTTTATCTATCTCCGGATCTACTTATAAACATTGATTCCTGCATATACATACTTGGATTTAAATTTGCCTTACGATAAATATATTCATTACAAATAAAAATGATCAAAAACTTGTATACGATTTACGCAGTACCGCTGTATGCATACATACATAGCTATAAATGTATATCGGCCAAACGGGACGTAATTTCAATACTCGTTATAAAGAACATACATCGGCGTTTCGCCATGAACACCCGGAGAGGTCACGTTTTGCAAAACATCTTATTGACTCGCGTCATATACTTTTGGGCAATAATACATACAAGATTCTACACATATGTGAAAAAGGTTTACGACTAGACGTTTTGGAACAAATGCATAACAATAATAATAAATATACACTGCTGAATGAACAAATGGGCGGATCATACTCCCCACTACTCAGAGTAGGGACGATTGGTATAAATAAAGACGCATAAATCGCCGCGTTCACGGAGTTCCGATCTGGACGCGGTAGCGTACGCACGTGCGCTCCGTGTTTTTTCGTAACTTACACCGACCCACGTGTTTGAGTGAGATTTTTTATTTTCGCTTACGCACCTACCTGCTATTTCCTTTGTTGTTTTTTCTGTGTTTTCGTGTACTGTTCACAGGTCCGAAGCGAAGCAGAGCAAGCGGAGTAAGTTTTTATAATTTATTTTGCTTCTTTTGCTTTTTTCTAACTGTTATTTTCTGTGTTCTAGAACAAGGTGTCAATCGTTCGTTCGAGTGTCAATCCACGTCAATCGTATAGGCGGCCGCAAGGCCGGGCTTTGTTACTTTTCGGAGTGACAAAGAGTGCACTTTTCGAATTTTTATTCCTTTACCATATATAATACTAATAATAATAAAATAGATAGGTATTCGTACCTTTTAACAGTGTTACACAATGCAACGTTGTGCCAACGCCGATTCCAAATGAGGATTCCGAGGTTATGTTAAAAATATAACCCTATATATACCTCGGATATTAACATAGTATTAGAAAGCGTATATCTCTGTAGGTACGCTTTAATGGAACCATAGTGATGTTCTCATATTTTCGTTGTATCAAGTAAATATGTATGTAGCAGAAATTTCTGATATATTAAAACTTGCAATCGTCCAGTGGTCGAAATCTGATTATGATTAATTTATATTCAAATTTTTTATTACAAATATTATACCGCGATAGTTACCGTGATCGTGTATAAACAATCATATCATCTATATGTAAGTAGGCCGAGAATATAGTTAAAACTATCTTCCAATTCAGGAATCGACAGGTTCAAACAGGTTCTTAGCCGATTTTCCGTATTCTGTTTTTGATTATAACTATTTACAAGCTTTAGTGTATTTTTTTGTAATGTTCGTTTTCTGAATTGATGTTCTACATTAATAATTGAAAATTTAATGACTTACGATCCATTTTCGACCACTCGTTGTGTTTTGACTTTCATTAGAAAATCGGCTCACAGAAATAGTAGATGAAAGTAGAGAAATGTTTCATCTTCGGCTATTTATATACAGACCAATGATCATCTAAAAGTAAAAAAATTGACCATTATTAATTAATCATAACGACATCAACAACATATTTAAAAGTGTGTGTGTACTTAGTTACACGCGTTAGAAGTTATACTTCTTTGGCGTAACAAGATAAAAATCTTTTCAAAAATTTTTTCTTTCGCCTGATTCTACGTTTGTGGAAAAAACGACACTAACAATAGAAAAGAGAGAAAGAAGAGAAAGAAAAAAAGAATTTAATACATTGAAAGTTTTAATTCAAAGAAATACAAACAACAAATACAAAGAAACAAAATGTTGGCTACAGCTAACTTTAGGGTGTCGGTAATTCGTGACGATGTGCGCGCGCATCGTAATAACTTCAGGGTGTCGCTTTTTCGTGACGGTATGCGCGCGCATCGTAAAAATTTACTCTCTACGCACTACTCTAAACGCACCATCGTGTACCAATCGTCAGTCGTAACTTTGAAACTGTCATGATGGCCAGTAAAAGGAAAGCGTATTACGTTAACGAAAACGTTTGTTTGATATGTGCGATATGAAAGGGAGAAAAGAAAAGTGATGTTCGTAGACGTTTAGTCCTCAGTCCAGCTGGACAACAGCTGCTGTTGCTACCATTTGGAAAAACAAAGAAGCGATTTTACAGGCGGAATTGCAGGGAATGTGCACAAAAAAAATGAGTAAGCCAACATTCGACGACTTACATCGAGCAAGTTTGTCGTGGCTTAATAGTCAGCGCCAGAATAATGTACCTATATCAGGTTCAATTATTGAAGCTAAGGTTGAGAAGATCGCCGAACAACTAGGCATTACTGACTTTAAAGCGTTAGAAAGTTGGCTTGGAAAATTTAATAACCGTCATAACATTGTCTATGGGAAAATGAACGGAGAGGCGCGAGACGTCGACATGAATGTGATTCACGATTGGATTAATAAAGTGTATAATATATACAAATAAAGTAATGCAGAATTATTCACCAAATGACATTTTCAATGCTGATGAAACAGGATTTTTTTAAAGTTAATGCCCATCATAAAAATTAATTCCAAAGGAGAAAAATATGTGGGAAGAAAACTCTCTAAAGAGCGTATTACCTATCATTCTAGTAGCTGCCAATAAAAGTGGTACAAAAAAGAGATCTTGATTATAGGCAAATCAAAAAACTTTCGGTGTTTCAAGAACATAAAACAATTGCCAGTTAAATATAAAGCAAACAAGTCAGCTTGGATGATATAGCAGTTCTTTGAAGAGGGAGTTAGAATGTATCCTATAAGTAACACGTGGAGACCCTTTTCTGTTATTTATTTTATATGTTTAAAACCAGAATTACATTTAACGTGCAGCCGAGATAGAAAAATAAAGTTGCTATTTAAAATGAATAACAATATAATTAAAACAAATTAGCGTATAATGTTGTTAGTATTACTTTATAATTATTAGAATAATTAGTCGATTTAAAATTGGTTTTAAAGCAAATAAGGATTTGTAAATCACTTCAGTATTTTATTTATAGTATTTTTTAGAGCTGTCAATTGTTTAAGATAACTGATCAAAATCTAATGAATTCAGTGTATGATGTTAAAATCGTTATTTACTTATAATTAGAATTGCTAGCGAATGTAACATGTAAACTGTCTACAAAATCATAGACTTGAAAGTTATTAGTTCCGTCACCTGGATTGTCGGCAGGAAAAGGAAGGCCATACCTTGAAAATGTACGTGCACGAAGTTGTGTAGAGATTATTATTGTTTCGAAGACTATTGTCTTTGAGTTCATTATTGTAAAACCATTATTAAAAAGAGCAAGAGTCGAAGAAGTCGTCTTTATATTTCATGACGGCAGTCGTGTTGTGAAATACATGTAAATAGAATGAAGCCATGGTCTCTTGTCTCCTTCTTTGTCATATATATATATATACTCGCAGTACTCTAGTAATGATAATAATACTTCATAACCTTAGTTAAAGTTTGTTCTAAGACTTTCCAAAATATGGACATAAATCATCATAGCGTATGCTTTAACAAAGTTGCGTAATGGATTTAATATAATTTTTGTGTGTCCTCTAGATAATTAGGTCAAATATTAAGCACCTATTTTTTTAATTGATTTAGAACGAGAATCGACTAATGATTAACCTGTAAAAATATTGCTGGCGACTAACCAGTCGCGCTGTATATATAAATCAAATTGGAAATTATTGTAATTAGTTAAATTTGGTTTATTTTTTCTCTTCCCTCAGTTTAACGAAAACTTTGTATAACGAAAAATAGTGCTGGGTCCCTTGAAATTCGTTATAAAGAACTAATTGTACACGGTATTTCCATTTTTTTTTCTTGATTTCGTACCCAATATCTACCACACAAGAAAAAAGAAAGAAATTCGATCGAGAAATATAGGAGTAAGATGTACTTCACTGTTTTGTCTCTGCCAATATATATAATAAATATATTTGTGATTGTATATATTGCAAAATATTATTATCATATTTATCTAAATAAATGAGATTATAAATAGCTTATAATATAATATATAAATAACGACGATGAAGCA
>MU158777.1:1059888-1117316 GCA_015888305.1 Antheraea pernyi | reverse complement strand
CGGATTACTAAGGCGAGCGCTTAAGGCACTCAGCCGATTTTATTCTGGTAACTAGGTCAAGGGTGCACGGCACACCTCGGCTTGGCTGTTACCTGTTGCATGCAATTCGCGATCTATCTTAGCTAACCTAAGTTAAGCTAAACTATTCATACAGATATGAGTTATTGAAACATGCATGTGTACCAGGCATGCGTGTCTCAATAACTCTTATGTGTATTTTTGTGTCGGAAAATTTTTTGAACTATTTCAGTTCGATACGGGTAAAAACAAAAAGAAAAAACCCATCCACTTTTTATGTGTAAGCGTGTGTGAGCGTGCACGTGTGTGGAGGTGATATGTGTAGTGTTGTTGCAGTGATTTATTGGTGTGTCACTGTATCGCGCGAGCAGCGCACTCAAGGGCTCCACGCCGAGGGATCGAACCTAGGCTTGAGAGGCTGCCGAAGGGGGCCTAGTCTGGTGTGCGGGAGCGAAATTTACACCCAGACCACGGCGGCGTGATCTGAGGTTACGCGGGCGTGGGCGTGAGCACGCTCTGTTTGGAGAGACAGGCTGGTACTGATCGTTCGCTGCCGTTATTTCATCGGGAGGATCGGTAAAAATGTGTCGCGGTCGTCTTTTGTAACGCGCAAGCCTAGGTTCGATCCCTCGGCGTGGAGCCCTTGAGTGCGCTGCTCGCGCGATACAGTGACACACCAATACATCACTGCAACAACACTACACATATCACCTCCACACACGTGCACGCTCACACGCTTACATATAAAAGTGGATGGGTTTTTTCTTTTTGTTTTTACCCGTATCGAACTGTAATAGTTTAGAATCATTTCCTATACAAAATACACATAAGAGTTGTTGAGATATGTATGCTTGGTACACATATATGTTTCAACAACTCTTGTATGTATGAATAGTTTAGCTTTAACTTAGGTTAGCTTTGTTAGGTCGCGAATTGCATGAACAGGCAACAGCCAAGCCGAGGTGTGCCGTGCACCCTTGAGCTGGTTGCCCAAATAAAATCGGCTGAGTGCCTTAAGCGCTCGCCTTAGTAGTCCGGTGAAGCTGTTAAGACCTTGCTAGGTCAATAGCGTAGTCAGTTCGAGAAAAAAAAAAAAAAAAGCCGCGTTCACTCTTCACACGAGACCGCCCGATGATAGTAATACTACTGTAATCCCAGTAAATCAGAGCACCGAGAGAAGAAAGAGGCCAAAACAACAGGCACGAACGCTCGTTCGCTCCCCAGAGAGTGAGTGATCGAGGCGTGCATTGAAAACCCACAAGAGGCTTGTCCTCGACACACAGACACGTCCTAGAGTAGGACGTCGAACCATTGCCACCGTCAGAGGGTTCGCCCTGGCACGGTTACAAGTACTTCTATCATACTAAAAACGTACAAGTAACTGTGTGATGTATGTTTTCGAGGAAGACGCGGCTACAGTTAGGAATGCAAAACAAAGCGTACGGTTCGCTGTACTTATGCTAATAAAATTAACTTACCTTTAAGATACAGAGAAATATGGACAAGTTAAACTATTCGATTTCGATGCATTGATTCTAGATATGGTATTATAGTAGACGCTACTAGAGACCGATGCGAGTTCGGAAGAGTCAACATCGATCTGAAGATGCTCCGTGATGGAGCGAAACACGTGTTATCGATTGTCGTGATTACACGTCAATCTGCAACATACTTTAATTAATTTATTGATAATAATTATTATTATATTTATATTAGTTAATTATATATTGTTAATTAATATATATGTGTATAAGTGATAAGTGAAGTGATTAATTGATTTGTTTTATGTTGCAGTCAGACGTAGTAGTGTTCCATCGATTTCAGGCGGAAGTGCAAAGTAGCGTCTACTATAATATTAATGATGGATTTCCGCAAAGTAACGCCTTCTTCAATCAAATATCTATAAGTGTACATTTATAACCAACAGATATTAGTTCGAAACTAGTTAATACTAGTATTAACTAACTAACTCTATAATTAGAGGCGCTGATTGGAAAGAACGAGTGCGACCTCTATTTATATAATGTACTCTGTGGGCACAACGCTTATGCGACTGTAAGCGGTTTCATAATTCTATGGTACAAAACGTTTACCTCGATTTCCGGCAAAACTACAAGTCCTATGGAAAAAAGGTAAATGACAAAGTCGTAGGTAATAAAAAGAACTACATTTTTTTTATTTACACTCTTTTCACATAACCTCAAAATTGATGTGAAAAATTCAAATAACCAAGTATTTGGTTTTTTATTTTTACCTTCTACACAAATTTTTTTTTCGGGAAAATCTTATGCCCTTCATTCATTCTTATGTCCCAAACACACTGTAATTTATTTGATTTGATAAATAACATCGGGCACATTATTGTTAATTATAAAAATGTCTGGCAGTAATAATTTCATTTCGGGAAAATCTTATGCCCTTCATTCATTCTTATGTCCCAAACACACTGTAATTTATTTGATTTGATAAATAACATCGGGCACATTATTTAGCTGCTAATCTCAAATTTATGTCAATGCCAAGCACCAATGTAGTATTCATATGAAATGTATATCCGTTATATTCGTTGTGATCATGTTCGCGATTTTACAGTTTGTATTTATATTTATTAAGTTGGTTATTAAGTGATCACCACCGTCCATAGACACTTGCAACACCTGGGGAGTCGCAAGTGCGTTGCCAGCCTGTTTGGGGGAGGGGAAAATGGAAGGGGAGAGGAGGTGGTCTTCGGCGCTCTCACTGACCGAATAAAACGTAACAATGTAAACACTGTTACTTCACGTCAGTTTTCTGTGGGTCGGGTGGTACTACCCCGGGCGAGCTGACCCGTTCATGCTGAAACCTAGCTAGAAACATAGCTTCGGCGTGACTCTACCACCCAGAAACCTACAAATTTGACCTCTGTATATACACTACCTACAAAACTATTTGATTGACAACAATACCGCTGGTTAGCCGGAAGAAAAGAATTCAAAAGTATTCATTCATTCATTCATTCTCGCTACTATCCGTACTACCGTCTAATTTTACTTAGAATAAGGGTATTTGGCCTTTATTGGATTTATGTACTCTATTTTTCTTTAAATGTACTAGCGATTTGACACGCTAGTTTTTTATGGGTCCGGTTAGAGTCTAGATTATGTCTTATTTGTTCCTCAGACGCCATCACTTTTTCAGTACCTATACATGTGCTCCGGCAGCTGCACTGGGACACTGGGAGTCAGTCCTCCTCCGGGTTTAACATGCTATGCTAAATCGTCATGTAATTATGTAATATTGACGTCAAACGTTACAACCTATACGATGTTATTACAAAAAAGATAAATACGTAATGAATACTTTCTTTAAAAAGGTATCAAATTAAATGCACCGCGGTCGCTGAATGTTCACCATCTCGCTCTTTTGTCCTGTTTTGGTTACGTTAGGTTAGACTTGCGAAAAAGGATAACGCGAACTTGCCACGGGCGAGCGCGGTGCATTTAATTCGAAACCTTTTTAAAGCAAGTATGCAATAACTTTTTTGTAATAACATCGGTTACGCATAAAACAATCTTAATATCACGAGGGATTATTTTCAATTATTTTTAGTTTCAAAGAGAAGTAATTGATTTGTAAATCTATTTAATTGTCAGAGCCATTAAATAATCTATTTTTGTAGTTATATTAGACTTGTAGCTTAAGAGAAAACCCAATCACTATACTACAACAGAAACGTTTCCTTCACCAAAAACTCATACCCATTGCAGGGTCTGAATCTATATCGATCACAATTTAAACACGTGACGACGCTAAATATTTGGATATCAAATAGATCAGAACTCATTTCAAAAGTTTCAGGGCTTAATAATTCACGCGAGCAGAACCGCAGCACAGCTAGTGCTATGAAAGGGTAACTATAAAATTACAAATACCCAACATTCAAGACAATCAATTTTTAATTTCACGGCTGTTCACACAAGGCGGTCGCCAGGATGATTAAAAGGACATCGAGACGGTTTCCTCACAATTTACCGGGGTAATTCAAACCCAAGGCAACGTAAGCTCTACATATCAGGCTCGGGCTATTGGCGCAGTTGTTTTATTAAATGTAACAATTTCTTGCTTTCGTTACATTGTTTTACTACAAAAATGTTAGCATTTAGCCACAATCTCAGCAGATTTTAAATGAGAGTGTTGTCTGAGATGGTAATTACGCTAAAATCTAGGGGACTGGCTCTCAAAAGCAGCTTCCGAGAAACACGAATCAGTACTTGGTGATTATATCTAACTTGAGGACGTTAGCCCTGTCGGGTGATGTTAAAGGAATTCCTAGCAATCATCACAATGTTTTTCTTCATCGCATCTCACGATTATTGTAAACTAGCGACTCGCACCAGCTTCGCTCGGGTGGAATATAGATACCCATGTTAATGAAATACTGTTACATGTACAACGTATGTAATGTATTTAATTGGATAATAAATAATACTGTAATGTATAAAATAGCTTGGTAAGTAACACATCATTATTTATGTAAAACGATAAAAATGGTTACTGTGGGTTATCCTTTAGAGATAAATATATACCATCGCATACTTTTTTATTAATCTACACTCTTTTCACATAACCTCAAAATTGATGTGAAAAATTCAAATAACCAAGTATTTGGTTTTTTATTTTTACCTTCTACACAAATTTTTTTTTCGGGAAAATCTTATGCCCTTCATTCATTCTTATGTCCCAAACACACTGTAATTTATTTGATTTGATAAATAACATCGGGCACATTATTGTTAATTATAAAAATGTCTGGCAGTAATAATTTCATGTTTTGGTAGCGTTTCAAAAAAAAATTCTAAATTTTTTTTGCCTGTAAAGCTGCGATATGCACCAATAAACGAAACGGTTACCGGCAACCTGCACGTTCTTCGTTACAAAATAAAGATATATAAAAAACTGGCTTATTAAAATTCGCTCTCGAAACCGTTGCTAGCTCTAAGACGAATAGTTACAGTGAAGTGACAGTTGACACGTCGACGCGATGCTCATATGTTTTTCAAATTTATATTTTTTCTTCAACACAATGAAGTGTGAAAAAGTTTTAATACAAGTTGAAGATAGTTATGATAAAGTAAGTTGTAGAGACGATTATTTAATTTTATTTTTACGTATTGTGCATGTGTAGAGTCTATGTGCACTATGTTAGGTGTCGTGACAGAGAAAAAGAGATAGAGAGAGTGTATGTAATATATACATACATACAATTTTCATTTCAATAACAAACCAACTCGAGGATTACCTATTGATGTAACGTTTATTAACTTGATTATTCCAGATGATTCAGTGTTTAATTTACCATGAATTAATTTATAAATATATTTTATCGTTTAATTTACAATTTAACTCTATCAACTTGATATTTATAGTATAAACTATACTGACTGTATAGTAAATATCTATAAAAAAGGGAAAGCAACTTCGTTCCAAGCGCGAAACACGTGTTATCGATTGTCGTGATTACACGTCAATCTGCAACATACTTTAATTAATTTATTGATAATAATTATTATTATATTTATATTAGTTAATTATATATTGTTAATTAATATATATGTGTATAAGTGATAAGTGAAGTGATTAATTGATTTGTTTTATGTTGCAGTCAGACGTAGTAGTGTTCCATCGATTTCAGGCGGAAGTGCAAAGTAGCGTCTACTATAATATTAATGATGGATTTCCGCAAAGTAACGCCTTCTTCAATCAAATATCTATAAGTGTACATTTATAACCAACAGATATTAGTTCGAAACTAGTTAATACTAGTATTAACTAACTAACTCTATAATTAGAGGCGCTGATTGGAAAGAACGAGTGCGACCTCTATTTATATAATGTACTCTGTGGGCACAACGCTTATGCGACTGTAAGCGGTTTCATAATTCTATGGTACAAAACGTTTACCTCGATTTCCGGCAAAACTACAAGTCCTATGGAAAAAAGGTAAATGACAAAGTCGTAGGTAATAAAAAGAACTACATTTTTTTTATTTACACTCTTTTCACATAACCTCAAAATTGATGTGAAAAATTCAAATAACCAAGTATTTGGTTTTTTATTTTTACCTTCTACACAAATTTTTTTTTCGGGAAAATCTTATGCCCTTCATTCATTCTTATGTCCCAAACACACTGTAATTTATTTGATTTGATAAATAACATCGGGCACATTATTGTTAATTATAAAAATGTCTGGCAGTAATAATTTCATGTTTTGGTAGCGTTTCAAAAAAAAATTCTAAATTTTTTTTGCCTGTAAAGCTGCGATATGCACCAATAAACGAAACGGTTACCGGCAACCTGCACGTTCTTCGTTACAAAATAAAGATATATAAAAAACTGGCTTATTAAAATTCGCTCTCGAAACCGTTGCTAGCTCTAAGACGAATAGTTACAGTGAAGTGACAGTTGACACGTCGACGCGATGCTCATATGTTTTTCAAATTTATATTTTTTCTTCAACACAATGAAGTGTGAAAAAGTTTTAATACAAGTTGAAGATAGTTATGATAAAGTAAGTTGTAGAGACGATTATTTAATTTTATTTTTACGTATTGTGCATGTGTAGAGTCTATGTGCACTATGTTAGGTGTCGTGACAGAGAAAAAGAGATAGAGAGAGTGTATGTAATATATACATACATACAATTTTCATTTCAATAACAAACCAACTCGAGGATTACCTATTGATGTAACGTTTATTAACTTGATTATTCCAGATGATTCAGTGTTTAATTTACCATGAATTAATTTATAAATATATTTTATCGTTTAATTTACAATTTAACTCTATCAACTTGATATTTATAGTATAAACTATACTGACTGTATAGTAAATATCTATAAAAAAGGGAAAGCAACTTCGTTCCAAGCGGGGGTTCATCGACCCCTCAAACTTTTTTTTTACATTAACGCCAATATATGTAGGTTAGTTTTTATCTTAATTGAACCCGATAGATGATGCTACGAACAGATTTTAGGCTTATTTTAAAAGATTTCTCACATACCACCTGGGTATATGTCTGAGAGATAATAAGTGTGGTTTAGGCTTATTTTAAAAGATTTCTCACATACCACCTGGGTATATGTCTGAGTGATAATAAGTGTGGTAGAGCCCCGCTGAAGGTATTATTGGTTTCAGCATGAATGGGTCGACTCGTCTGGAGTAGTACCACCCTCTCGTAGAAAACTGACTTGAAGTAACAGTACTTGCATTGTTGCGTTTCGTTCGGTCAGTGAGAGCGCCCGAGGCCCACCTCCTCTTCCTTCTCCTCTCCCCATCCCTCCCTCCCCTTCCCCCAAACACAGGCTGGCAATGCACTTTCAACTCCCCTGGTGTTGTTAGTGTCTATGGACGGTGGTGATCACTTAACATCAGATGACCCAGAAGTTCGTTTGCCAGTTATGAGATTAAAAAAACAATAATAAAAAAAGTGAGTCCCTTGACAGTTTGGATTCACAATTGGAAACGGCAGATTTTCAGCAATCGGGTTTTAGGTTTATTAAAATTTTTCGCATTTAAAAATGCAATTGAAACCGGTGATAACCGATTTAGTGCATACGAAGTTGCACGGGACAGCTAGTCTACAATATGTTGAGAAAGTTGTAGAATCTTCTTTAAATTATATATATATAGATGTCTACTTATTGCTATGTTAAGATAACTTATATACCTGAGTGACCTCCGGAATATTTAGCCCGTCAAAAAGTATTTCATAGAGAATTAGGGAAGGGGTTAGGAGGGTCTCTCGCTCTCCGCTGAGGAGTCTATGATTCTGACCCCTCGACCACGACGAGACCCACCTATAGGCCGGGGAACAAGAGCTGTCGAACTGGCATTGCGTCTACTCCCCGGCAGATGTCGGCCCCTCATCAGGGGTCTCGTCGTGGTCGAGGGGTCAGAATCATAGACTCCTCAGCGGAGAGCGAGAGACCCTCACTACATACCTGTTATTTCGTAGCAGTTGTAAAAAGGAATATTTTCTTGAATGAATGTTGTTTAACGTAAGATAAGGTATAATAGTAAGTAACGGCGTACCTGAAGGCGGGGGGCTTGCAGGCGTGGCGCGCGGCCTCGTCGGAGCCGTCGCCGCAGTCGTCGTTGCCGTCGCAGACGTACGCCTTGAAGACGCAGCGCGAGTTGTCGCAGCGGATATATGTAGGTTAGTTTTTATCTTAATTGAACCCGATAGATGATGCTACGAACAGATTTTAGGCTTATTTTAAAAGATTTCTCACATACCACCTGGGTATATGTCTGAGTGATAATAAGTGTGGTAGAGCCCCGCTGAAGGTATTATTGGTTTCAGCATGAATGGGTCGACTCGTCTGGAGTAGTACCACCCTCTCGTAGAAAACTGACTTGAAGTAACAGTACTTGCATTGTTGCGTTTCGTTCGGTCAGTGAGAGCGCCCGAGGCCCACCTCCTCTTCCTTCTCCTCTCCCCATCCCTCCCTCCCCTTCCCCCAAACACAGGCTGGCAATGCACTTTCAACTCCCCTGGTGTTGTTAGTGTCTATGGACGGTGGTGATCACTTAACATCAGATGACCCAGAAGTTCGTTTGCCAGTTATGAGATTAAAAAAACAATAATAAAAAAAGTGAGTCCCTTGACAGTTTGGATTCACAATTGGAAACGGCAGATTTTCAGCAATCGGGTTTTAGGTTTATTAAAATTTTTCGCATTTAAAAATGCAATTGAAACCGGTGATAACCGATTTAGTGCATACGAAGTTGCACGGGACAGCTAGTCTACAATATGTTGAGAAAGTTGTAGAATCTTCTTTAAATTATATATATATAGATGTCTACTTATTGCTATGTTAAGATAACTTATATACCTGAGTGACCTCCGGAATATTTAGCCCGTCAAAAAGTATTTCATAGAGAATTAGGGAAGGGGTTAGGAGGGTCTCTCGCTCTCCGCTGAGGAGTCTATGATTCTGACCCCTCGACCACGACGAGACCCCTGATGAGGGGCCGACATCTGCCGGGGAGTAGACGCAATGCCAGTTCGACAGCTCTTGTTCCCCGGCCTATAGGTGATTGAAGGCACCATGGTGTTTTGGTTCGTGCAAGTCGGACATACCCCATCCTCAGCTGGCCGGCTAGGATGGAAATCCGTAGGGATTTCCGATGTTAAAAATAAAAGAAAAACATAGAGGGAGGGTCTGGGCCTCACTACATACCTGTTATTTCGTAGCAGTTGTAAAAAGGAATATTTTCTTGAATGAATGTTGTTTAACGTAAGATAAGGTATAATAGTAAGTAACGGCGTACCTGAAGGCGGGGGGCTTGCAGGCGTGGCGCGCGGCCTCGTCGGAGCCGTCGCCGCAGTCGTCGTTGCCGTCGCAGACGTACGCCTTGAAGACGCAGCGCGAGTTGTCGCAGCGGAAGTGGTTGCCGGCGCACTGCACGGCGCCGCACGTGGCGGGCTCGTCCGACAGGTCCTCGCAGTCCGGCGTGCCTGCCACACGCGCCACACTCTCGCGTTACGCAACGTGACGCAACGCAAAATAACCTAACATTTATACGCAACGCTACTCTGATACTAAAATTAAAAATACCTACAGTCTCACTAACGCCCTCAAAGTTCCAATACTCTGTACATGTTTTATACAATATATATATAGATTATATATAGTATAGTCTTTGTTTATATTTAAACAAGGTTTTCAAGTCGATGCTAAAGTTGAAAGTGATTAGAGATTAAAAAAACAATAATAAAAAAAGTGAGTCCCTTGACAGTTTGGATTCACAATTGGAAACGGCAGATTTTCAGCAATCGGGTTTTAGGTTTATTAAAATTTTTCGCATTTAAAAATGCAATTGAAACCGGTGATAACCGATTTAGTGCATACGAAGTTGCACGGGACAGCTAGTCTACAATATGTTGAGAAAGTTGTAGAATCTTCTTTAAATTATATATATATAGATGTCTACTTATTGCTATGTTAAGATAACTTATATACCTGAGTGACCTCCGGAATATTTAGCCCGTCAAAAAGTATTTCATAGAGAATTAGGGAAGGGGTTAGGAGGGTCTCTCGCTCTCCGCTGAGGAGTCTATGATTCTGACCCCTCGACCACGACGAGACCCCTGATGAGGGGCCGACATCTGCCGGGGAGTAGACGCAATGCCAGTTCGACAGCTCTTGTTCCCCGGCCTATAGGTGATTGAAGGCACCATGGTGTTTTGGTTCGTGCAAGTCGGACATACCCCATCCTCAGCTGGCCGGCTAGGATGGAAATCCGTAGGGATCACTTAACATCAGATGACCCAGAAGTTCGTTTGCCAGTTATGAGATTAAAAAAACAATAATAAAAAAAGTGAGTCCCTTGACAGTTTGGATTCACAATTGGAAACGGCAGATTTTCAGCAATCGGGTTTTAGGTTTATTAAAATTTTTCGCATTTAAAAATGCAATTGAAACCGGTGATAACCGATTTAGTGCATACGAAGTTGCACGGGACAGCTAGTCTACAATATGTTGAGAAAGTTGTAGAATCTTCTTTAAATTATATATATATAGATGTCTACTTATTGCTATGTTAAGATAACTTATATACCTGAGTGACCTCCGGAATATTTAGCCCGTCAAAAAGTATTTCATAGAGAATTAGGGAAGGGGTTAGGAGGGTCTCTCGCTCTCCGCTGAGGAGTCTATGATTCTGACCCCTCGACCACGACGAGACCCCTGATGAGGGGCCGACATCTGCCGGGGAGTAGACGCAATGCCAGTTCGACAGCTCTTGTTCCCCGGCCTATAGGTGATTGAAGGCACCATGGTGTTTTGGTTCGTGCAAGTCGGACATACCCCATCCTCAGCTGGCCGGCTAGGATGGAAATCCGTAGGGATTTCCGATGTTAAAAATAAAAGAAAAACATAGAGGGAGGGTCTGGGCCTCACTACATACCTGTTATTTCGTAGCAGTTGTAAAAAGGAATATTTTCTTGAATGAATGTTGTTTAACGTAAGATAAGGTATAATAGTAAGTAACGGCGTACCTGAAGGCGGGGGGCTTGCAGGCGTGGCGCGCGGCCTCGTCGGAGCCGTCGCCGCAGTCGTCGTTGCCGTCGCAGACGTACGCCTTGAAGACGCAGCGCGAGTTGTCGCAGCGGAAGTGGTTGCCGGCGCACTGCACGGCGCCGCACGTGGCGGGCTCGTCCGACAGGTCCTCGCAGTCCGGCGTGCCTGCCACACGCGCCACACTCTCGCGTTACGCAACGTGACGCAACGCAAAATAACCTAACATTTATACGCAACGCTACTCTGATACTAAAATTAAAAATACCTACAGTCTCACTAACGCCCTCAAAGTTCCAATACTCTGTACATGTTTTATACAATATATATATAGATTATATATAGTATAGTCTTTGTTTATATTTAAACAAGGTTTTCAAGTCGATGCTAAAGTTGAAAGTGATTAGGTGAGATGTAATATTTGCTGGAGACGTACCGTCGCAGTACCAGGTGGTGGGAATACAGATGCCGGAGGAGCGGCACTGGAACTGACGGTCTGGCTGGCACTGGTGCGGCGCCAGCGACGGGCAGCCCGCCTCGTCGCTGCTGTCGTTGCAATCCGGAATGCCGTCGCACTTGTACGCCTCCTGCGCACCCACCGACCGACACCGTTACCCGTCTCCTCTATATACATACCGACTGCAACAGCAGCAGCACCGAGTGCAGCAGTACCTGCACGCATTGCTTGAGGTCGGCGCATTTGAACTGGTTGGCGAGGCAGGAGACGGGCGGGCAGTCCGCCTCGTCCTGTTTGTCGAAGCAGTCGTCGTCGCCGTCGCACACCCACGACGCGGGGATGCAGTGGCCGGTGCGCGGGCACGTGAACTGCAAACAAACACATCATCGTCGTTACGTCACTCCTTCGTAATAGTAACAACACGTGCTTAAGTCTTCGTTTCATTTATAAAATTATAGCAATTATCTGTTCACCAACCTTTAAAAGTCTACGAACTCACAAATTACATATTACAAGAACATTTTTGTATGTTCTTAAAACTTCGCCAAACAGAACGCATCCTGAACGCACGTCAAGGCGTGCTAGCGTCTTGTACTAGCGCTACGTTGTGTTGTTGTGTCTTTAGGTAAATGAGACAACAGATGTATAGTGTAGCTAGTTTCTTACTAGACTAATATATACGATGTGCATATCGCGCCGTAGTACGGGATTGCGGAGGTGTATATGTATCAGTTGTACTATTCAAGTCGAAACCCGACAAAAAGAGTGTGCGTGCGTCACGACCGACGCGTACTTTTAGCGATACGCTCTTTTTAACGGTTTTCAACTTGAGTAGTACAACTTTGACGCACATTAAGAACGCGTTGTTTACCGAAGCCTTTATAAATTACGTTTATCAATAATAGGAGTTTACAAACTCACGTTTTACAAGACACACGAGCGATATACACGAGTTTGCTTGAACAGCTTGTGTATTTCTATTAAGTATTATAAGGTGTTATAAGGTGTCTTCCCACGATTTGATCGCGTCCGTTTCCATACACATGATTATAAAACTGGTCGTAATGGTTATCTCTTATGTTGTCCACCTTTCGGGATTAATTAGTGTATGTCTAAAAGAGGTTTGCAAATTTGGTGGTCGCCTTGGTTCAACTATTAGTAGCAGTCACGTCAATTTGTCGGGCTCAAGGAAAGGAAAACAATATTTAGAACTGTGGGGATATACTTTATATTTTACGAGAGCCCTATATCATGTACAAATTTGGAGAGAATAGTCGTATTCAATTAAGTGGGCTGCTATTCCAGTTTACTGGGAAGTTATCGCAAAGGCAGCTGACCTGGAAGTAGGCGCAAGTTTTCTCTGCGCAATGCGAGCCCTCGTCGGAGCCGTCCCCGCAGTCGTTCTCGGAGTCGCAGCGCCAAGTGTTGGGGACGCAGCGCCCGTTGTCGCACTGGAACTGCGAGGAGCTGCAGGTCACGTTCACGCACCCGCTCTCGTCCGAGAAGTCGCCGCAGTCGTTCTCCGAGTCGCACTTGAACGTGCCGGGAATGCAACGGCCGGACTTACACATAAACTCTGAAGAGCTGCATGTCGTTTCTGTGAATTATGCACATTTCTCTTGGTTTTCATGCTAAATTATCTCTAGTTTAACACATTTTTAACTGATATCAATGTATTCGACCCGCTTGTATGTTTGTATGTCCGCAATTTTCTTAGAAGCTACTGATCCGATTTAGATGGAATTTGTCCTATTTACACACCCAATGTAAAGTGTGGAGGAAAAGAAATATTAGAAACAAAAAAATTCTAAGAAAAATGAATCGCCTTCATAAAAACATGAACCTAAAAGTGTAAAATAATATTTTATTAACTTTATTTAACATAACACTTTGGCATAATTAGAAAAATAAAATATTTAAGATCCAATTACAACATTCACATATTGCCTATTATCATTGATACTAGCTGACCCGCGTAACTTCGTCTGCGCCATATCGTTTATTACCGGTTCCAATTTTATTTCCAAACGCGAAAAGTCTTAAAAAAATCTAGAACCCGATTGTAGCGTCACTTGCCAGATCCAATCCAGACTATCCTATATATATTGGCAATACGTGTCTTCCCGGTATCCCCTGGGTTGCTCCTGTGGCCCTCCCCTCCACGCCCCATTTACAATCCTTACAACAACGCAATAATTTTACCGGCTTATAGTTTTGGTAATTATCTTCTAACCGACTTCATCAATTAACATGAATTTTGAATAAAAATTTGTAAAGTATACATCGAACCTATATCTAATAACTTTAGTAATTTGTAATTCGTAATTGTAACATTTATTTTCTTAACTTATGTAACAGTAATTAATTGTGCTATGGATTTTATTCCTTTTTTTTTCAAATCATTCCAGCCACACACGCCGTATTATAGAATTTTGCCAATTGTAATTACATTTATTGTGATTATTTATTGAAAATATATATTAATCAAAATAAAAAGTAATCTAATATGCCTTTCTAATATTGAAAGAATTTTCAAAATCGGATCAGTAGGTAGTACCAGAGATTACCCCAAACGCACAAAATCACAAACTACAACTTTACCTTTTTAATATTGTAGTTTCATAGATACGAATTCTACCAGTGTCAAGTCAGTCATGGGGTAGTCACTTTATAGTAAGTATTAAATTTTTATTATATAATTTAGTTTTTCCAGATTAGACCACCAAAATAGTCAAAAAAAAACTCAACACTAACAGGCATCACGCCTTAAATAAATATATATTTACATAATAATTACCGTTATCGTGTTATGTTAAAGTTTAATTTTGTTAAAACTTATAAAATTAGCCGGAGTATTAGTAAAAGGAAAAAATACACACCTTTGTGTGTTTGGAAAAATCTGACGAACGTAAATATATTAAATATCATATAATACTAAATTGGGGCAACTGAAAAGCATGTATTCTAGAATGCCTTCATCCAAGCCACATTCTCATATCGAGTTGTCCCTGATTCTGAGCTCTGCAAGATGGACTTGTGGAGAGCACAACTTTACAGATAGTAGACGCAGCAAATTTGCAACAGTCACAAAACTTATAAAGCCATGGCTTACCCAGAATGTTGTTCCGAATGGAAGCATATTATTTGCCTGTAATTTGGTTGGATATAATCCAGTTTGAGTTCCATAATGGAAACAAATCAGTCTTGTTTGGGGAGGATAAATCCTGAACATAGGTTGATAAAAATATCCAGTCTGGATAACTTTTTTCGCGATAAGATCAACAGCTTCAGTACCCTGGATCCCAATATGTCCTCGTATCCATGCCAGAACTACATAACTTCCTAAACAATGACACTGATACAAATGGAATTGATTAATCGTGATAACTGATGTTTCATTGAAATATGTCAAAACAATATCAAATGTAGTGTAAAAAGTTTTAATAAGAAGAAAAATGCCTTTCTTTCTTGAAGGCAAACAATTTCATTAATATATTAAAATAAAACATATATGTATATAGATTTTCTGAGCCAGGAACACTCTCGGGCATCCCCAGAACACGCTACAAAATTATTATCAAAATCTGATCAGTAGTTTCGGCATGCATAGAGGACAAACATACAAACATTGATTTCTATATATAAAGATATAAAAACCCAAGACGCATAGTCTCGAATATAAGTAACGCTCAAAACCGTCTTCAAAAACTTGGCGATATACTTAAGTAGATGTATAATCTATAAACCTATGTTTTTTGTAAATTCAACCTTACGCAAATTATTTAAAGTTGTATTTACAAAGCAGTGTACAAAACTCCAAAGACGCGAGTGACGGGAGACTATTTGAAATGCGCGAACAATTCTCAATTGTTCTCTTAATTTTTTTATTCTTTTGGTAACGAACTGTCGGCCAAATAATACTATCATCATCAAGTTATATATAACTAGTATATTTGATGGCCCTATTGTTAGAAACTTCCAAAGAACTGTTATGACAATTTAGAATTCATGGTCCTTGTCATAATTTTAATGCCGCTTGTGCACAATAACCAAACTATATACCGCAACATTACATAAAATAAAATCTGTGACAAAATATCAACTAATTAACAGACTAAGTTTTGACCAATAACTCATCAACTGTCTTCTTTTTGATAAAATAAAATACACAGGCCCGATCAATATATGACGTTTAATTGCTATAGAAAGCATACAATCTTGTAAGCGATAAGCTACCCCAATCACCGTGGCTGTCATGCTGACAAAGAATAAAAAATAAACATCTATAATGTAAATGCAGACAAGAATAATCCGTAGTCATGGTATGGCAGACGGCCCCCTAGAGAAAACAGCTACAAATACGAATAATGCACATAGGGCCTTAGTGTTGATAAACTAATGAAGGAAGTGGCCCGGTAAAGGCTTCTTCTTAAAAGTTATGGACATTTCAGCGAGCTGCAATAAAATTTACTTTACTGAATTTATTCCCAAAATTATAAAACTACCATAACGTATTATGCACTATTCCCGATGCGTATGACATAATAAAATGTCAATTTATTTATTTACGGGCATGTGAAATATTTTATAACAATATAACGATCAAGGTTAGATTTATTTGGGTAAAAACTCACAATTTTTAAGCAAATCGAAACGTGTAAACTAAAGACATCTAATGCTATATTTAAACAAGAAGAAATTATTAGAAGACACGGTCAAAAACATAACATGTTAACTCGTTTTAGTGGGTCGTAGTTCACATTTAGCCAGTACATACAGCACTGAGTGGCTTTCCTCATTACAGGTCTTGGTTACAAGTCTGTTAGATTTACATTGCCATCATTTTAGAAAGATTGAATAAAAAATATGATGGAGTATACTTACTTGTACAATTCTGTTCCTCATCGCTATTGTCCAAACAGTCGTCGTCGCCGTCGCAAACCCAACTCTTGGGAATACATCTCTGGTTGTAACACGTAAAGTCCCAGGAATGTGGACAGGCCTGTACCGGCGGTTCCGAGTTGGGATCCGGTATGCAGGTTTGCTCATCCGGCGCGAGTTTCTCCCCATAAGGGCAACCACACCTCACAGTGAGGAACTCGGTATTATTCCTGGGCACAGCGAAACAAAGCTTCTGGCAATTGCCATTGTTCATAGCGCACGGCTGCATCGGATCTATTTTCTGAATAGTCTCGCTGTATACTTTGACGCCGTAAAGCCTGTTCGTCTGTGGTTCGCGCACCATAATATCCTGCTGTTCTCCCGATAGTTTATGAAGTCGAACGATAGCGTCCAGTCTCCAGTCAGTGATGTACATGAATTCTCTATAGATGACTATCGAGAAGGGGTGTCGGATCAGGAGCGAGTTAACAGTCTTGACGTCAGTGCCGTCGAGTTTAGCGTGCTGGACGTGGTCAAGCAGAGCATCGCACCAATAAATCCTATCAGTGTCAAAGTCTATCGAGAGCCCGTTCGGCCAACCCAATGTCACGTTCTGGAACACCAGCAAACCGCTACCGTCGGTGTTCGCTCGGCTAATGTTCGCGGGTCGATCCCATTCCGAAAAGAATATAAAACCTTTATTTGGATGAACAACGATAGCTCTCGGCCTCTTCAAGTCTTTCAATAAAGTTCTCTTGTAAGCTACATTTTTTGTTGATAGCACGTTTAAAGTTCCTTTTCTTGAGTCTATATAGTACAGGTTCTTTGAAGCCCAGTCGACCGCTAAACCTTCCACGCCCTCGTTCTGTGAGGCCAGAACGATTTCCCTGGTGGTTCCGTTTCTGTGCACTCTATAAATAACATCTTGGAGAACATCTGAGTAGTAGATGTGCTCGTCGCGAGCGTCGAAGTCTAAACCGACAAATCTCGCCCTTCTGGAGACGACGGGTAAAATGGCATCACTGAATCCTTCTATAACAGGATCCAAAACTTTACCTTTGATAAATCTCTGCTGGGAGTACATTAGGAACTCATTAACAATATCACAGTTTCGCAAATCTGACTCCAGTTTGTAGCCGATATTACAAGCGCATCGGTATCCTAAGCCGCCGTTTTGTAACGCTGTCACTATACACATTTGGGCGCATCCACCATTGTTTGCCCCACAAGGATTGTTCACGGAGGTCTGTTTCAGCGAATGTATCACAGTTATGGCTTTGGGTTCCCTTATATCTTTCATTTTATAAATTGCCTGTATACTCGAGGAACCTTCGTATTTGTTGACTGAACTTATGCCTTGTTTAGTGCTATCGGACCAATAGACTCGGTCTTCAAACAGAGCGAGTCGCGAAGGACTCGGCACCTGCTGGCCCCTGAGCACTAAAAATCTATGGTTTCCGTCGTAATCAACCGTTTCTATATAATCCAATAAGGAGTCACACCAGAACACCCTTCGGGCTATTATGTCCACGGCGATACCTGAAGCTTTGTACGCTGCCTCTGATACAATAGATTTCACATGAGTTCCGTCCATGTTGGCTCTGATAATCTGAAAATGAAATTTGTTTCACAAACGGTTACTATATATATACACTATATATATAGACATGAAGATTGAGACAAATAAGTAATTTTGAAGAGTCAGTAATTAATGAGTAAGAGTATGAGATAACGGTCACTGACCTGGCTACTATCAGCTACGAACATGAAGCCGAGCGTGGGGTCGAGGGCCAGGTCGGAAGGGTTGGTGAGGTTGGAGCCGAGCACGACGGCGTGCCACCTGCCGTCCAGCTCGAAGACGTCGATCTTCTGTCCTATAGCGTCAGCAACATAGAGCTTGTCGCCCACCCAGTCCACCGCCAGCGCGACCGGCGCCCACGAGCCCGCCACTGAGATGTCGGCGCCCGCGTACCCCGCCGGCCCCGCGTACCCCGCCGGCACACTCAGCTGCTGCGTATGGATCTGCAGGACCATTTCTCCGTTCAGTCCAGTTCCGTTGTATAAAAGCATTACGATCTGACATAGCTTTAGTGACATATTTAATATTTCTTTTTGCTAGTAATTATTTTAGACGCCGATAGGCAATCCATAATTAAGTCCTATTTCATCATAGTTATAAAGCATTCGTTAGTTGTCTCTTATTAAGTCAGAACTTTATCTCCAAACGTACCTAATCGGTAAAAAAATAATATTTTGATATTACATACAGACACTTCATTTTTATTATATGTATAGATTATTAACGTTTGGAGATAAAGTTCTGAATAACAAAAATGTAATTTTTAAAATTTTTGTCGGTCTCTCTGTTTGTTCCGGGTAATCTCCGAAACGGCTAGACTGATTTGGACAAGAACTTCACTGACACATAGCTTATATTACAGCGGGTTTCTTAAGCTACTCTAAATTAGACTAGGTATTAACCGCAGCTTCGTCTGCAATGCTATCCACAAAACTATTAGACCGATTTTCACCAAACTTTCACTAGCAGATAGCAGACATCATTTCAAGTAATTTCGTTTATTTTAATTTAGACTAGCTGTTAACCGTGGCTTCGCCTGCAGTACTATCTTCAAAAAAGTTCAACCGATCTTCACGAAACTTTCACTGACAGATAACTGACCTTATAAAAAGTAATTGAAGCAATTTTAGTTTATACTAGCTGTTAACCGTGACATTGCCCGCAATGCTATCTCTAAAACGGTTCGATCGATCTTCACATAACTTTCACTGGCAGATAGCTGATTTTATAAAAAGTAATTCAAGCAATTTTAGTTTATACTAGCTGTTAACCATGGTTTCGCCCGCAATACTATCTCCAAAACGGTTAGACCGATTTTCATGGAATTCTCACTGGCAGATAGCGGACCTTATAAATAGTAATATAATTTATTTTAATTTAGACTAGCTGATAACCGTGGCTTCGCCCTCAGTGCTTTCTCCAAAACGTTTACATCGATTTTCACGGGATTTTCACTGGTAGATAGCGAACCTAAGAAAAAGTAATTGAGGTTATTCTATTTTAGACTAGCTTTTACCCGCGACTTTGTCTGCATGAAGTTTAGCAAGATTTCAACTCATTCTTTATTTTTAATAAGAGAAATAATTATCAGCTTATTGTTTACAATTCAATATTATAATTATTAATAACATTTATGGTATAGATATATTCCTAAAAAGATCTTAGATTATAAACGTATTACGTAAAGTATTCCATAATACAATTCCTTGCGGAACAGACAAGCGTTTATTTTTTGTATTGTCATAAAATCTTAATTATAATAATGGCAATGTATATTAAATATAATATAAATGTAAATCTTAATAAGTTATTATTAAGTTATTGTTTCGTTAGTTCCTTATACAGTGTAAGTGAGCACTGAGGTAGTTATATGGTGGGTTAAGGTTCCAAATGTGTTGCTGATGACAAATCTCATTTGGCACGCTTCTTGTATTTATGTATCTACTGTACACGTTACATGTTACTTTTAGTTGCGTGCGCGTCGTACTGACAATTGTCTTTAAAGAGCGTTTCCGTAATTGTACATAGTCTCACAATTCTATAATTATTTAATACGATTTTAAAAAACGCGTGCGGAGCTGCGGTTGCAGCTAGTATAATATAATAATGAATTTTTACCTTTCTAGTTTTGGTGTCGGACCAGAAGAGTAAATTCCGGCGGTAGTGGTAGTCGAGTCCGGCGGCGGCGGTCGCGTTGGCGAGCGAGTGCGGCGCGCGCCCGTGCAGGTCCATGCGCAGCACCGCGCCCGCGTGCGCCAGCACCAGCGCCGGGGCCGCGGCAGCGCCCGCCGCGCACCGCCCGCCCCGCGCCGCCGTGTACCCCGGCGCGCACAGGCACCGGTACGCTGCCACATTACAGACGCTTTACACTCCACACGAACTATCAACATTTCAAATACAGATATCCCTAGTATCTTAAGTACAACTTCATTACTTTTGAAATCCATTATGACGAATTTTGCAAAATCCCTGCGTTACTCATCTCTTCGTCAGATGCGATAAGTATGAAATCTCAGGCTGCAAAGGGCGATCCCTTGTCAAGAAGCTTCACCTGTGTTGAATCGAGTCTAGAACTGAATATCCGAACCAAATATTGTTGAAGAAAAATTATGAGTTTTGATTGGTAAATGTATAGTAATAACCCACTCGCCACTGCTCAATGGAGGTCAATTAACCGATGCAAAGTTTCACTACATTAAGAAAAACAAATGGTATACATATAGTATATCATTTTAAAAAACAATTGCGTAAATAATATGATACATATGAAGAAAATAAGAAAGAACTTACATCCTGGTGTATTAACGCAGAGTTGGTGGCAGTAGCCCCACTCCTTGCACTCATCTCTGTCGACGCAAGTTCTGTTGTCGGGAGCGAGGGTGAGACCCGCAGCGCAGGAACAAACGCCTCCCGAGGGGGAAGCGACGCATTTGTACTCACATTCTAATGCCGGACACGATGCAGTTGCTGCGGATTAACAATAATATTATAATAAAAGACCTATTCACTCCAAGCTAAGTAAAGCACCAAACAGTTCTCTTTAACTAGTAGTAAATAAAGAACACTCACAACAAGCGGTCTCCTCGTCAGCATTGTCCTCACAATCTTTCTTCCCGTCGCAAAGCTGAGACCTCATGATGCACTTGTGTGTTTCGTCGGGACCTCCCTTGGGACACAGGTACTTGTTGTCGGGACAAGCGATGGCAGTACAGTTCGCCTCGTCGGACCCGTCCGAGCAGTCCTTGAACCCGTCGCAGTGATACGTCGCCGGTATACAGAGGGCATTGCTGCATCGGAACTGACCTATGTGGCACGGTGGGAAACCTGGGAGTAAAGGAATGCTCTATATTACAAAAAACATTCGTTGTTCTCATATTTAATATTTATTATCATCCTTTTTTTCTAAAAAACGCGTGCGGAGCTGCGGTTGCAGCTAGTATAATATAATAATGAATTTTTACCTTTCTAGTTTTGGTGTCGGACCAGAAGAGTAAATTCCGGCGGTAGTGGTAGTCGAGTCCGGCGGCGGCGGTCGCGTTGGCGAGCGAGTGCGGCGCGCGCCCGTGCAGGTCCATGCGCAGCACCGCGCCCGCGTGCGCCAGCACCAGCGCCGGGGCCGCGGCAGCGCCCGCCGCGCACCGCCCGCCCCGCGCCGCCGTGTACCCCGGCGCGCACAGGCACCGGTACGCTGCCACATTACAGACGCTTTACACTCCACACGAACTATCAACATTTCAAATACAGATATCCCTAGTATCTTAAGTACAACTTCATTACTTTTGAAATCCATTATGACGAATTTTGCAAAATCCCTGCGTTACTCATCTCTTCGTCAGATGCGATAAGTATGAAATCTCAGGCTGCAAAGGGCGATCCCTTGTCAAGAAGCTTCACCTGTGTTGAATCGAGTCTAGAACTGAATATCCGAACCAAATATTGTTGAAGAAAAATTATGAGTTTTGATTGGTAAATGTATAGTAATAACCCACTCGCCACTGCTCAATGGAGGTCAATTAACCGATGCAAAGTTTCACTACATTAAGAAAAACAAATGGTATACATATAGTATATCATTTTAAAAAACAATTGCGTAAATAATATGATACATATGAAGAAAATAAGAAAGAACTTACATCCTGGTGTATTAACGCAGAGTTGGTGGCAGTAGCCCCACTCCTTGCACTCATCTCTGTCGACGCAAGTTCTGTTGTCGGGAGCGAGGGTGAGACCCGCAGCGCAGGAACAAACGCCTCCCGAGGGGGAAGCGACGCATTTGTACTCACATTCTAATGCCGGACACGATGCAGTTGCTGCGGATTAACAATAATATTATAATAAAAGACCTATTCACTCCAAGCTAAGTAAAGCACCAAACAGTTCTCTTTAACTAGTAGTAAATAAAGAACACTCACAACAAGCGGTCTCCTCGTCAGCATTGTCCTCACAATCTTTCTTCCCGTCGCAAAGCTGAGACCTCATGATGCACTTGTGTGTTTCGTCGGGACCTCCCTTGGGACACAGGTACTTGTTGTCGGGACAAGCGATGGCAGTACAGTTCGCCTCGTCGGACCCGTCCGAGCAGTCCTTGAACCCGTCGCAGTGATACGTCGCCGGTATACAGAGGGCATTGCTGCATCGGAACTGACCTATGTGGCACGGTGGGAAACCTGGGAGTAAAGGAATGCTCTATATTACAAAAAACATTCGTTGTTCTCATATTTAATATTTATTATCATCCTTTTTTTCTATTTTTTTTTTAACCTGGGGAAATCCCTTATGGATACGCCACCCTCCCGGGGGAGAGAGTGGGTTATGTCCGACATGCACAGACTAAAACCCCACGGTGTACGTCTTCTGCTATAGTTGGGGCGGCACCAGATCTCTATAGACTTCATCGTGCCGCCCCAGCGGTTGGCCCAGCAGCAAAAGCGCCGCCGCCGGGCCCCATCTAGTACACAGGCCGGCATGACAGCGGCGACCGGCGATGGATAGTGTGTCACTCGGTGGTCGCCATTGTTTTTGGACTGTACTGTGCTTACCATCAGGCACAGTGCAGTCACTTTGCTGTGCTACAATAAAAAAAAAAAAAACACCGGCCATCTCCTCCGTCCGCCGGACCTGTACAATGGGAAGATGGGCCCCCTGACCCATCTTCCCTGGTCCGGTTATAGTGGGAGGAGGCGGTCTAACTGACGCCTTCTCCTGCCCGTCCTGTGTTGGCGGAGGCGGCCACTTTGAGGGTCTTGCTCACGGACCAACTCCGCCGCCACCTTCTGCGAGACGACTTCGTCGCAGAAAGAGGCCATTGCATTCCACACTTCCTCACTGCCGAGCATAGCCGTAACCACGCTCGGCAGTGAGAGATCTTGTCCTACCGCCGCAGCCAGAGTGCGACGTTGCTCCTCCCACGCAGCACACTCAGACAGAGTATGCTGCGCGGTGTCCAGGTCAACGCCGCACCGATGACATACGGCTGTCGGCTCCCTGCATGCTATCTGGTGCAGGTAGCAACCGAAGCAACCGTACCCGGTCAGGACCTGCACCAGACGGAACGTCAGGGAGCCCCATCCTCTATTACACGAATCCGGCAGGACCGGGCGGACGGCGTCGATCGTGTATCGACCGTACCGCGAGTCCGCCAGGTCCCACCTCCACCTTTCCACAACTTCCTCCCTCGTTGCTCTTCTCATTTCCTCTATTTCTGTGGGAGCTGGAGGCTCCCCCAACCGTTTCTTATCCGCCGTATATTAATATACGGCGGCAAGCACCTCCGCCTCCAGCTGCCAGGGAAGGGAGCCGGCTAGCACCATGGCAATGCAATTCCTGTCTATACATCTACTGTCTATATTTCTGTCCCTGGTCTATACTTTAAATGGTAATTAATATAAAAATACCATTTTTGAGCTTTATGATATAAATAAAGCAAAGTAGTGCAAAACTCACTGCAGTGTGCTTCATCAGAATTATCCCCGCAGTCATCCTTGTGGTCACACTTTACCGATGCGTCGACACATTTAGTGCCCGAAGCGCACCGAAACTGATCCAACCGGCACGCCAGCGCCTCCCCGGGGCAATCCTGTTCGTCTTTACCCGTCCTACAATCTAAATAACTGCGAACAATAATATTAATCAGTGAAAACAACAAACATACAGCATTTATCGGATACTATGTCTTAAGCTAAACAAACAAATGTTAAGTAAACCGAATTATCGAAGTGAGTCTACACAAACGTAAAATTGTTAAATGTTCAAAAACTTATATTATTTTTGTGAAGTTTATAAATCACTTATTCCAATTAATAGATTGAACATTTTATTTAAAAAGAAGAAGATCATAATTTTAACAAATATTCAACTACATATACATTTTTTACATTTTTATGGATGTGATCAGTGGAATTAATATAATATTACGGACGTATTTTACACATAAAAATGAAACGCAAACAATTTCATATTTGAACTGTTTTTCGAAGTATTCAACTTTCCATCCGTTTGTTTTGCTTTGCTGGGTATTTAAAATTTGCTGCACATCAAAAGGCGAGCCATGACGCTATGTCGGTTTGTTATAAACTCAAACATTTTACTAACTTACATATCATCATATTGTATTAATTTAGAACATGTGTTTATACCTTTCCAAATAGATGACAAATCTGTAAAAATGCTGTCACACATAAAGATTATACAACTGCGAATAATTTGGGTATAGTTTTCCAGGTTTATGTATGTATATTTCTTTAGAAAACTTTGTAAACTTTGTAGCTGAACAGATTTATTGGCTTTTAATACGATGTCGTTACATTTGTCTTAAATGTGTTTAAAAGTGGCATAGCATATATAGTATTTAAGTATGATACATAAAAATGAATAAAAAAGTTGGCTATCATTTGATGCCTGACAGACATGAAACTATCAAGTTAATGTTCAAATTTACGATTAAAAACGTGTCAAGTATAGTATAGTCGGACAGAACAGTACGCAACTATACACGAGATGCCACTAAGCCACACACACACCAATGGTGGTCGCCCGGGGTAGTACCACCCTCTCACAGAACACCAACGTGAAGTAACAGTGCTTGCATTGTTGCGTTTCGTTCGGTCAGTGAGAGCGCCGGAGGCCCACCTCCCCTCCCCTATTCTCCTCTCCCTCTCCCACCCCTAATCCCTTCCCCCAAAGGGTGGCAACGCACTTGCGACTCCTCTGGTGTTGTTAGTGTCCATGGACGGTGGTTATCACTTAATAGCAGGTGACCCACCAGTTCGTTTGCCACTTATGACATAAAAAAAGTATATACTATACGCGCGCACATACAAAATAATCAAGAGCGGTAGCATAGAATAGGCATGGTGGCATAATGGCTATGTTACTGCCAATAGATGTTTCACATCATCACATCAAAAATAAAAGTTTCGCAGTCGGGATTTTTATTTATCTCTATCTTCAAAACTCACTTTCAAAAACTGGATAGTATGACCTTATTGTCTAAATTTGATTTGCCTCCGTTTTACGCTTAGAAGTCGTCAGACAGTGTACATTTTTTATATTTATATGCTTATGCTACATATATACTCACCCGTCGCATTTTTTCTCCTTGGGTATACAGGGTCCTTGCGAGGATACTTTCCCGGAACCCATGCCCTCCACCCCGCATTGAAAGTCGTCCGTTTGACACTTACGATATGCTGTTAACATATTACATTCATTTATAAATATGTATTACCATTGAATACGTTTGAGAAACTATCCTCCATCTAAACGAAAAAAAAAAAATGATTGTAAAAATCGACAACCAAATTATGAAATTCACATATATCATATACTTGTGATAAACAGTGTTGAGCATGAGAATTTGAATTGCCTTTTATTCGATTTCATATTCATGGGAATTTTATATTTAATTTTACAAAGGGATTCGTACATGCAACATAAGTCCTGAGCAAATCAACAAGATCCTAGAACCTGCTTTATGGAACTAGTTTCACAAGTATCTAGATATGCTAGACCTGTTTTCTTTATATCCTTATGTTTACGTTACCTTTTGTAAAGTGGAATTTTATGTTTTCCCAACGTATCTAACAGCCAACCGATACACATATACCCTTGCCTTTTTGAATCTTGATAACTAAATAGGTCTATGTGATATAGATAGTTTTGTAAGAGTATTTTGATATTATATTTTCGAATGAGCGTTCATTTTATTTGCAAATGTAGTTTTTGAGAACGTATTACTAGTAAATTGTATCACTTCTATTTTTCATATACAATGAAATACTATTTGTCATGTGATAATTGTGATTTTCACTGTTAATTTTCATCTTGTATATCAACATATACGGGACTTGAGGCGAAAAAAAAAGGCACGAATTCTTTTATAAAATATAACACGAACAGACAGTTATATTACGATACTTGCGAAGAATAATGAACGTTTCGAGGTTGGATATGTGCGATAGTATGTCACTAGACAACAATGAACGAAAAATTGTATTTGCAATTTTACAAAATTACGTGTTTTATTATACTGGATGCCCTGAAAAACTTGATGCAAAGTAACAACTAAGTATATAAAATAGTAGTGAGTAGGTCTTCGAAATGATAATAATGTACTGTAAATCATTGAACTAACTGTGGCCGGCACGCTCTCAAGAAAATTGTACTCGTTTTCTATAATATGCGTAATAATCTTTGATCTTTTTAAATCAAGTATAACTTAATTTTTAGTTAAGATTTCTAATTCAAAGACATACCACATCTTAATATAATATAAAACAGCACACTTTACACCTCGGATAAATACTTTCAAACTATAATATGATTACTCATATATGTATTAATGGTTATTATTGGCAACCGAGCGTCTAAATTATTACTACCATTATCGATTAGATAATAGTGAAGTGTCTTGTGATAAATTCAATATTGTAACAAGATGGTGGCTCCCTTATTAGATGATTTCATGGAGTTGTTGTTGCATCTCAGAATTCATGTTCCATGGTATTATTTCCCATCGATTTAACGTGTGGACAATAACCAAACTATATTACGTAAAACACCATCAATATTATAAAACATCACAAGATTATGAATAAAATATAAAATAAGATATATATATATATATAATAAGATATAATATCCAGAACATGATAGACTAAGACCCCGTCAAAATCTCTCCTGTATTATAGTTATAGGTAAATTGTTTAAAATAATATATAAAAGCTTCGTGTAGTAACGACCCTCAACAACCCTCTAACGCCCATATTGGAGCAAAAAGCGTAGCTTTTATTCGTTTTTTGTTTTTAAAATATTAATTAACTTACAAATATTTCACCACATAAGAGAGTAATGCGCAAACCAGATCTGTACACACGGTGCAAGTTCCCACGAAAAACGTGCTCTGAAGTTCCGTCACATCGCATTCCGTTAATGCAATTTTCATATAAAGCAGCGTATAAACACAAAACGAGACCGCTTTTGTATGAAAAAAGCCGGCTCCGAGGCAGACAAAGGAAATGTGTTGGAAAAATTAAAATTGGAAAATTATATTAAGAGCAATTTGGGTCATAAGGCGAGGGTGACCAGCATACCTATTATATAAAGAATTTCTTATTAAATCCATTTGTGAATCGTGTTACTTTTTAAATTATCAACAGTTGCTTAAACCAGTAGATACTTTCAAACTATAATATGATTACTCATATATGTATTAATGGTTATTATTGGCAACCGAGCGTCTAAATTATTACTACCATTATCGATTAGATAATAGTGAAGTGTCTTGTGATAAATTCAATATTGTAACAAGATGGTGGCTCCCTTATTAGATGATTTCATGGAGTTGTTGTTGCATCTCAGAATTCATGTTCCATGGTATTATTTCCCATCGATTTAACGTGTGGACAATAACCAAACTATATTACGTAAAACACCATCAATATTATAAAACATCACAAGATTATGAATAAAATATAAAATAAGATATATATATATATATAATAAGATATAATATCCAGAACATGATAGACTAAGACCCCGTCAAAATCTCTCCTGTATTATAGTTATAGGTAAATTGTTTAAAATAATATATAAAAGCTTCGTGTAGTAACGACCCTCAACAACCCTCTAACGCCCATATTGGAGCAAAAAGCGTAGCTTTTATTCGTTTTTTGTTTTTAAAATATTAATTAACTTACAAATATTTCACCACATAAGAGAGTAATGCGCAAACCAGATCTGTACACACGGTGCAAGTTCCCACGAAAAACGTGCTCTGAAGTTCCGTCACATCGCATTCCGTTAATGCAATTTTCATATAAAGCAGCGTATAAACACAAAACGAGACCGCTTTTGTATGAAAAAAGCCGGCTCCGAGGCAGACAAAGGAAATGTGTTGGAAAAATTAAAATTGGAAAATTATATTAAGAGCAATTTGGGTCATAAGGCGAGGGTGACCAGCATACCTATTATATAAAGAATTTCTTATTAAATCCATTTGTGAATCGTGTTACTTTTTAAATTATCAACAGTTGCTTAAACCAGTAGACATTAAGAGGTTACTATATCTCATAGTTATATAAAATCTACTTGAAGAAGGATCGCAACTTTAACCGAGACAAGTAATGATAGGGCTTAGATTTCAGTTGAAAATTCAAATGTTCTAGAGCATGTTGTCAACCACAACTCCGGTAAAAGTAGGTACTCACTATTATTTATTTGAAGACATTATTAATTTTGCTGTTTATTATATATATTATATAGTATATATATATATATATAGTAATTAGTTATCAATTTGTAGCCGTTATTTCCATGTATACTCTTGCGACCGGGATACAGCAGTACGTGAGCACTCGGTAGCAGAAGTCTTGAATGCAGTTTAAGATGTTGCAGATATTCAATCTGTTCATAACGTATAAATTGATTATAAAATGATCACTAGCAGTAGTCCCTTCTGTCGTTCATTTACTAGACGCGTAACATTTTGTCATATCGGTGACAACTGACCTAAAAAGATTTTCCTCGGACCTCACGAAACGTTGCTGATAAAGGCATTAGATCACCGCATGAAAGGACATGCCGAATACGCCGTCGATTTTCTTAGTATCATAATAATAAATTTACCCCGACTCTGTGGGTAAATGGTTGAGGTATAACATCAAAAAGTTATTTGTACGCATACAAACTCAAATGAGGCACTCGTGAACGAATAAGTTCAGAAAATTGTTACCCTGAAATGAATCGGGTTGTAGGTTTTGTAAAATTGTTATACAAATTGTACATACAAAATTGTGATATTATTATCGTTTGAAGCAACATTATAATGTATTAAATTTTTCAATATAACGACAATGTTATTATATTTTACAACTGAAATAAACTATATAACGTTATAATCTAGAGTACGTTTAGCTTCAAGAGACGAAGAGTAGTCAGGAACCTTAGACTATCCATACAATATTTACTCATAAACCTCTTAAACGGTACTGTCATATTTACTCTGTCATTCATTAATTTCCATGGACATGACTACATTTTATGGTATTAGGTAAATGCAATCTATTTACCACGATTATAACAGTACAAGTGACTATTTGAATATCGAGGTCAGTGTGCCCAAACATATTTATTTTATTGTATAGTCTCTATATAGATATGAGCGAAAATAATTTAATTTATTATAACTGCAATTAATGTAATATATACATATAAAATTACCTTACCTAAGCTACTTTTCAATATGAAACTATAAGCAATATTTTATTTATTTATTTATTTATTTTAGGGTCGTCAACATGACAATACATTAGTATATAAAAAAAAAGTAGAACTATTGTAACACATTATAAATGTAGTCATATTTAAAGACAACCACGGCATGCTCCAACAATAAATTAAATATTAATAAAACAAAAGATTAAACTATTTTACATATAAAAAAAAAAAATTTACATGATAATACAAAAACGAGAAGATTGAAACAGAAAGAGAAATATAGGAAATACTGAAATACTAGCTTTTGCCCATGACTTGACCTATCTCTCGAGAACAGTACTTTTTACTGAATGAAAGGTATCGTATGTATTTTTTCTGTACCTCTGACAAACTTTATGCAAAATATTTTGCTGATCAGTTGAGTTGCTAAGCGTAACGAAGAAATTCACATTCACATCGAAAATATTACTTAAGAAGTAAGGATTATAACTAGTTAGTATATGTCATACATGAAATGTTTCATGGAATTAATATTATACTCTTATCTAGAATGCATGTTATCTCTATGCCAAAAACCATTGCAATTGATTTAGTGTTTTAGTAAAAATATAAAATAGAATTTAGAGAAGATATAAAACTTAACTATCTACACTCGAGGATCATGATATTAAAGTTTCTAGATCATTATCCAAACCGTATACAAACTGAGCTTCAAGAAAAATTAAATTATAATCTAGTTTGAATATAGAGCCGGTGAAAAGTGTCATCTCTTTTATTACAAAGGCTTTCGTTTAAGGGTTTTTTTGCTTTTGATTCAGCTGGATTGTCTATTTAGCTTGCAGCCGACCCCTGGTTTCAATTTGTTACTTTGATCTTATCATTTAAATTGAAAGCCTAAAATTAAGCTCGAGTTATGAATATTTATACAACATTCAACTTGACTTCTTATACGACATTCATAGATCTTATAATATTGTCGTTTGATAACGCTAAGCTTCATAATTAACTGTATCGTTATTTAAGCGTAATATCTTATAATAGCTGTTGACATATATGAGGCATCACGAAAAGTTCCATAAAATGTACTAATGAGTAGACATATGAAAATAAACCCAAAGTTTTGCAAGATAGATATGAGATAATGGAAAAAAGCAAACTTCATATTTTTTACCTGCTAGCATTTAAAATACAGCTAGAATGAAAACGAAGCAACGTTGTTATGCTTTATACAGCTTTTAAAGAACATGGTAAGTAAGATTCCCTAAAACAGAGTTGTCGTGATGAAATGGATACAATTAAAGAATATAATAGTAGATTATTAATACTTTCACACAGCGAATGAGAATCAGTTATGAAATTGTGAAATGAATCGCTCAACTTTTTTCTAGACTTATTGGACTGCGGAAATCCAACGTATAAATATAGGAATACGAAAGTTTAATCAGCTTAATTTATCTAATTGTTCTTTCTTTCTCTCTCTTCTTCTTTCTCTATCTTTTTAACTTCGTAGTCTTTGAAGATCCTCCACATGTGAATAGATAAAATTGATTCTATTTATTAGTTGAATACTATTACTCCATCAACCATTTCTTAAATTAGTATTGGTTGCGGCTATTTCACTCCTTAGTTACGGCTCTTCCATAAAGGGTTTAGTGCAGACACTGAATATTATATATTAATTTCCCTTGTAAGAGACGAGTAAACATTTTTGGAACGCAAGCCCACAGTAAAGAGCACATTTTTAGAAAGCAACTGTAAAGGCAAAGGTAAGCTCGAGAGTGTACTTTTAATCCTAATAATTTCGAAAAAAATATGTCTTCCAAGCAAAGCTTAAGTTAAAAAGCTCCCTGAATAAATTACAGTTTGGTATTGTTTATATTTTGTTCATTAGGATAACCAGTTATCCAAATACAGAGCAGTATAGTTCGATTTTTGACCAAAAGCAGACGATTAGTTTCGAGGGTTTATTCTCATGTCCTTTTCTCATCGATTATGTTTTTTTTTGTCAATTTTATCAATTTAAATATTCGTATATACAACATCGTATGTAACCTTAATTCTTGTAACATCACTTACAGCGTGGCTATATTTACAAATTGATTGCTAAAGTACCGAAATCAAAGTATGTTGGTTGTAAATTGACAACAAATTTATATGAAAATCAGCACATCGCAGATATGGCGACGAAACAAAAACGCAATTTCCACACCATTAAAACTTGCCCACTTGTTAGTACTTCTCACAAGTCGACCAGTATTCTTGATCCACAGAATGCGTGATTTCCCTACGAAATTTCGCCCCACAAAAGGGAATGCGGGTTCAAAAGTCGTTGGCATATGTTTATAACTTGAGATTTCCTTCAAAAGAAGTAGGACGGTGTTAGTATTTCCGTGTTATTTTTATTTAAACATATTTTCTCTGTGATATATATTACATAATTGGAGTAATATTACATATTCAGTGTTTACCTTGAAACGTAGGTAAATAATTCCCAAGTGAATGTTTGTCTGTTACCAAAATGGAAATAATATCAGCAATATGTATTTTCCCTTTAATTTTCCCGACACTTCACTTATATTTAAGGTAAAAAGAATAGATTCAGGGCTTAGTTATCTAAATAATACTTTAAATAAATTTTCGATTGTTTTGCGTTAAATAATCTATTGCTTAATCTTCCCGCCAATTTTTTGTACGTGAGGACCCCATTGTAATTTCGAATCAAATGTAATACCCAAGAACACAGTATTTTCAACTAAGCCTACTAGATTCCCATCGATCTCGATTCTGCTATGAGTAAACGGAACATTAGGCAAGGTAAATCTTATACATTTTGTTTTGTCGGTATTAAGTTCTGCTGCATTCGCAGTTAGAAAGATCCGCCAGCTAACAGATATTGCCAATGCTAGGGTTGTCTACTTCGCTTACTTCCACAGCTTAATGTCTTATGGTATTTTGTTGTGAGGGACAGTAGTTGTGATGGACACCATATTCGTATTACAGAAACGAGCAGTTCGAGCAATTTATAATATGAGGGCTCGCGAATCATTAAAGACTAAGTTTCAGGAATTCGGTATCTTAACTCTGCCATCCCAATATATTTTTGATAACTTAATGTATGCCCGCAAAAACTTAGATATGCTGGATCTAGTAAAAGACCAGCATAATTTAAATACTAGAAACAGCAAGAAATTGGTAATTCCATGCTTCATGTTCACTAAGTCCAAAAATAGTTTTTGCGGTGTTAGGTTTTATAACAAAGTCCCAGAACACATTACCGATTTGCCTGATAGTGACTTCAAGAACCATGTCAAGCGGGTTTTAATATCTAAAGGCTATTATAGGGTGTATTAACTATTTATGTTTTGTAAAAATATATAACATGAAAAGATAAACCAGATCGAGTTTCTTGCCGGTTCTTCTCGATAACTGGGTCGTTTTCCGAACCGGTGGTAGTTTTGACTTTCATAAGCGCCTTCTTAGGGCCTAAAATGAATAGAAGATATTTTGATTTTTGAATTTGAGTTAACTAAACTGCTGTTAAATTTTCAATTAATCACTGGCTTGTATTGATTACACTACCTAGTTTATGTGAAAGTATTACATAAACTTCTTAATTGGTACTTTAATTATATTTTCTCTACAATATACCTTATTAATAAGTAGCGTGTCTTGGAACACATTATACTTTAACACTGAGACTTTTTAACAATATAGTTACGTATTTACTATACCAATCGCGAATATTGTGAAAATTGTCAAAAACCACAGTAATTATGGAATCAATTTATCGTCACTTTATTCAGATGTTTATTAATATATCGGATTCCAGTTATATTATTATAGTCAGCTCCACGACCAAGTTAAGTAAATGAGTTTAGAAGCAGAAAATATAAAGTACTGGTAGATATACTTAACATTTATTCATAGCTCGTTGAATTGTATAAAAGGTTAAGTATAATAGTATACCTATGATAAAATAAGCAATTCTAATTTCGTATAATGTTCACTGTGAACGTCATCAAACTTTGCCGTTCGCTGTGTAAGCAGTTACCTAAAGTGTCCATTACTGCAAACAATATTAGCTTCCAGAGTATATCTCCACTCTCCTTCAAGCGTCTCCTTCACAATAATGCCATTCGGTAGTATTACATCTAAAAGATAGTGGCTAAGATTAAAAAGTAACTATATTGTAAATTGTACATCCAGCGTATGAAGAGCCCTGGAGAATTTAAGAGAGGAATTTAGATATCTATTTCAGTGTCTTAACACAAATTGGCTTCATGGATATTTAAGTGGTTTTGTACAGCATTTAATATAGTATTAGAATATGTAGATTAGTACTAATACTTCTTACATATGACTATTATACTCGTATTGTCTACTAATTTACTAACCAACAAGTTTTTTTGTAGAGATCTATGTTTGTTCTTGTAATTTGATTAAATAATGTGGATTACTATAGGGTAGGCTGCTTGTAACAGCTCAAATAAAGTTACTGTGCCGTGATTCGTTATTATGTTTAGACTGTTATCGAGAGCGAACGTTATGCCCGAATCCAACAATAAATTCTGCAGATAGCTTGTTTATTTTAGATTACATTGTTAATTTTACACAGTATCTCGCATTTGTCTTGCTTATAGTAGTATTGAAAGAACGTTTTCAAGCGCTTTTTTTATTACCGATTACCGTCAGACGATACAATTAAAAAAACCGTTCATAGGAAAATGGGAAATTAAACAACCGTCCCGAAAAGGGGATGTCGAATTAGCAATATAATGGCTTTAACTATTCAATTCCTACAACATTTTTACTGTTACGTGTACTAGAAATTCAGTTCGCTAGGCGACGAGTTCAAAACGTAACTCTATTACTAGTCATTTGATCGACAATCGTAGTTTCGAAGTCACCAGAGAGCGCGGAAGTTTCCGATGCCAGTAAACTAGTTCTAACTTATAATACGGTCCGTGTATTATAGTGTAGTCCGTGAAGCAGTCGTCCTCATATAAAATTGATTCAACATGTTGTTTGGATGGAATAATTTATAATTATTATACAGGTTTTATTTACTTATAACAGATTCAATGCTAATTAGCGTATTTGGCGTAATCATTACCGACTGTAGAAATAAAAAATTGTGTGAGATATTTCAAGCAGACATTTTCAATAGGTTTGGGACTTTATGAAAAGTTTTTGTCATATCCGAGTTCATCACCACTGTTGACTGACTTGTCACTTAAAAAATAACATAATATACATTCCAGTGACACCTACCAAAACACGATAAAAACCGCGCGTAATGGTTAGCTTATACAAGAACGGCTGAACCGCATCTTTGATGGGCTAAACTAGTTTCCCGAAACCCATTTACGAAGAGAGACCTATGTAAATAGAAAATGGGCGTTATTGAAAGGATTCCGTCGGGAAGCTATCCTCACCACTAGACCGCACTAATCGAAATGATACTCCGAAAAGGACTTGAAATTAATCGATTATCGGATTTGAATGCCATTTGGTTCGTCCAATATATATCTATCTCCCTCATGTATTGCTATAATCCGAGAACAATACATCATAATTACTACGTCTTTGTGAATCCCGAACCAGGGTGATAATCAGTCTGTGAAACAAATACCCCTCACTGTTCAAGTATTTATGCCCCTTACTGTTAACAAAATAAATTATAAAATGGAAATAAATGTATGCATTTTAAGCTGTATTCGTAATAAATTTTTATAACATGTAACTTAAGTCAACATAATACAGATTTATTTCGTAAAATGTACAGAGTGTACATAATTTGATATATAAAATTATAATGTTTCTTAATTTGATGTATCTTCCACCAGAATTACTTATTAGTGACAACCAACGTATTTTTTATAGTAGCGCGGAATGGTGACGGCTTTGTATCTGACGGTAAATAACGGCGATTATCAATAGATAGATAATCCATCGCCGTCGTGGCTCTTATACCGGCATGCAAGTTGTGTATACTGCTGAGTATACAATAATCGTTCTCGAAAATTAGTTTCTTCAAGTAAGTCACAGTAATGGGTTTATGTGCATCGCTATCACTCCGCAATGTTAATTCACATTTATAATTATTAAGTATATTAATTTATATTATTTTGTTTTATTAAAATATCAAAATCAAAAAATCAAAATAAACTATACAACATGGGAAATGATAAAATATGAAATCTTCGTCGATAGATATATTATTTGTGTGGGGAAATTTGACCCAGCCCCGTACATTCCTGAATGTGTATCTGTATAAAGGGGTATACTCACTGCAGTCCGCTTCGTCGGTACCGTCCACGCAATCGACTTGCATGTCGCAGCGGTAGTGCGGCGGGATACAGTATGTTTTGTTCCACACGTACTGCCTGCAAGTGAGCTGTCCCGCGTCACATTCCGGAGGTGCTGTTAACAAACGAATTTTATAAACATAAAAGACAACATACATAGAAAAGAAAAAGCCCTAATAAGCAAGGGCTACGGAACAGAGGAAAGATCGCGGGTCCTGACAGTCCATAAATCCCAGAGATTGACCTACAAATCGGTGGTGATCCTGCAAACAAAGGAGACGAAGGAGGTAAATTCACGATAGCGTTTCACTCGCTATAATAGCAATATCCAAATACACCAACACCTGTGTCTACTATACCGACGTGACTGGCGACGCAATCAGTAGGTACTTCCATCGGACCGTGGACGCTCCGGCGCCGGACATTGTGGATTATAATTAAAAAATGGCTATAAAAGACGAGAATGAAGTCTCCATAAAGGCAATAATCTCAATTAAAAATAAGAAGCATAATAATTAAGTAAAATAATAATAATAGTAGCTCATATTTAAAACTATTTTTAATTTAATTAATAAAATAAACAAAGGCAGAAAAAAGAGGTTGACCAAGAGTGTACAGATTTTAAAAAATATACCAGTGAGACGATTTACCAAGCCGTTAATGTAGTTTGATTTTAAAGTAGAACAGCTTAAATATATATATATTGTTACTTATATATATTTAATCTTAGGATGGTAAATGCTTTATCACCGCACTGTTTTCGTAGATTCAAATCTGACGTTTATAGAATTCACTGGAATTAATATAACCCTTGTCATTTTCATGCCAGTGACCGAGCCTTATCAAAGTTTTATTTTAATATCTTTTCTTTCACTCGTGACCAGCGTTATAACCTAAGATAACTAAACTTTTCTTTTTTATTTCTAGAAAAACTTTGACACTGAAAAATGTGTATAATGATCATATAATACTTTAATTTTTGTCTTTAGTATGTAGCAATCCTCTAACACAGTATGATTTAGGTTCTTAGAATAATATGGTTATGTTATAATATGCAGTTTAAGAATAGAAAGAGAAAGAGGAATGATGTAATTAAATTAACATAAATTTTATGGAATATCGTTTAGTATCCAACCGAATTATATGTTTTCAATTAATCAGATCATTGTCGTATATATTTATTAGATAAAAGACTTTTATGTTAATTACGTGTGATACAAAATAAAATTCATAGCAGTCACGTAAGAATGAAATATCTACATTCTTTTTCTAAATCAAACAATATAATACATTCTTATAAACAGACATTCCAAAATCGTTGATTAAATACACACATATATATATACATAAGTTAATTTATAAATAGTAACCAACGAATAACAACTCAAAATCAGGAAAATGCTTTGATTGATTAATGTACAGATAACAGCCGCTGCACATCGATTTTACAATTTTGTTTGAAATAAGAAATATTATGTTTGACTTAGGAGAACACGATGTTACATAGAGTATTTCTATAGCAAAGTTTTAAGGAACACCTCGGTGTGTGTGCAACCACGCTTAGGTATGAGTTTGTTCAGGTGTGATCAGCATTAACGCGCGAACGGTCAAGTAGTTTGATTGAGAAGCTCAGAGCGCAACACGACATCATCCTCTACGCTATTATTACACAACTAAACAAGGATCAAGGAATTAATCACGCTTAGTATCGTACATATTGAACTTGGTGAATGTAATGAATACCGCACCATGTTTAAGTAAATATGATGATAGGCTACGTGACGGTAACTTTGCCAAAATTGTAAGTTTGATTCTCATACGAGAATAAATCTTATGTGAAATACTTAGGTAAATTAGCTATTTAATTACTGTAACATAAGGCTATGCTTAGTTAGCACTTCTTTATTGTTTTTTTTTTTTCATTTTAATTTTATAATTACTACTTAAACCCTACACTCCTTTTGTCGATTTCAAGTTATCTCTGTTAATTTTTTTCATTACTGTTTAAGCTACTTAGTATAACGTTATAATATGTAGTCTAGAGAGTAATCTTGAAAGTCCCCTATCTGTCAATAAAAGTCTCATCAAAACCAGTCCAACCTATTCGGAGTTAAATCGAGACATATTCTTCAATTTATTGATATGTGTAAATCGTTAAATTTAGTTGTACCAGATAGCAGGCGTTCTGTTTAAATGTTGTTGTACCAGACAGCAGGCGCTCTGTTTAAATTTCTTTGTATAATTATATATTTCCCTGGTCCTGTGGCGTGGATCTGCTAGAGTATGTAGCGCTAATACCTCTCTTTACAATTAGATAATTTTGTATCCAATTATGAGAATATAAGTATGTGACTAATACTGTGAAACTAGATAATTTTGAAATGTCAACAAGCCAATTACAATTATACGAAATATAGCTGACAACGTGGAAACAGACGCAAGAGACAAAACAAAATCATTTCAAATGTAGACAGGGAGAGCGACGTCATAGCCTATGCATAAAGCCTACGATGATTAGGGTTACCACTCTTTTTTCAAGATTTTTTCTCCAAGTTAATTCGTAATTTATAGATCTACCACTTGACCACAGTCTCAGCTGATGTTAAGTAAAAATCTAGATAACCAATTCAGCTCGAAGTTGCTTTAACTCCCGAGCTTAATTGCCATAAAATTGTTAGCGATAACTCAACTTGAGAATGGTGGTAGCTAGTTAGGGAGGTTACAGCAAATATCTTTGTTTTCATCACATTTCTAAACATGACACAATATCCAACTACGCTAACACTGAGTCATCATCTATTCAAATTGCTGAATTATTTTACTACAGTATTTTCTAAAAATAAAAACAACAAATATGGCATTACCCGCTTCGCTCACTTTAATATAGATTCGATTTATCCCTCGGGAACTTTTTACTTACATTTTTTTAATGAAACGTATTCTATGTTCTTTTCTGCATCTCTGACGTGTATGCAAAATTTCATGATAATAAGTAGTTAAGGCGTTAAACTGTAATTAGTAATCAAACAAACACACTTTCGTCTGTATTGTAGTTAGAATTAGGATGATAATAAAATATAACATTGGTGTGAACCTTAGCTCTTCTTTCGCGTCACAACACGACCCGCGCCCTCCACATACAACGCGTGAAGCTTTTGTCAGAGCCGTGCCAACAAGCGCAATCTGCTGTTTTTACCTGCCTCGGAAAACGTACTGACAGCACCAACATTCTAAAGTCATTCCCTCACGTGTTTTGAATATTGTGAACTTTCGATTTGCTATAACAGTGGCGAATATTTTAAATATCATTTTTGTTTTGTATTTTTTATTTTTATTTAATCATTATAGTTCCGCATAAGTTACAAGTTCCTTAACATTCCACAAAGTACTGTAAGTGATAAAATAATCTCACTTATATTTCACCACACTTTATAATGGTACTAGTCTAATATTCACTAGTGTATGGTATTCATATATCTCGAGTATTAAATAGAATTAACGCCAGAATTAACGATAATTTATTTTAAAAGGCACTCCGGGAAAATATTGCGTGGAAATTATACAATAATTTAAAATTAAAGAGGAATTAAGTCGCGAGATAACAAAGCCGAAAATTTTACGAGAAATTCTCGCGGAGTTCAAAGTATTATGTATCAAGATTGTTAAATCCCTTAAACGTGATATTGTTTTACGGAACTCGTTTTTGGTCGTAAATATTTTGCGTGTTCCCGGGACCTGTAGATGAGTAAAATCAAGTCGATCGGTATGTAGGATATAGTAAATAGGACAAAGATATTCTTAAAGCACTTGTCATGCAATCGAGTGCAGATAATTGCCTGAGCTTTGATATAACAGGCTTAGTGCAACCATATATATAGTTTTCATCATCATTATCAGATTGAAGGAGACCCACTGGGGAGCCATAGGCCTATTCCCGAAGAACATGGAAACGGATTGTGGACATAATCACCTCGCTAACCCACGACGTATTAGCGATTTCAAACGTCGAGAAATCCACGATTCTATGTTTTCCCACAAGTAGTAGTACTACAAGAACATTTCTCAGCTTTTCCTTCACCGTCAGCCGAGAGTATTACCTATTTTGAATTACTAAATATACGCGAATTCTGAATAATAAAATAATTGTCATAACTTTTTGTGAAAAATAGTGACTGTATAAGTAATTCAGAAATTATATCATAGAAAATAGGAAACTGTACGCTAAATATGTTCACTTTAGGTAAATAATTGATTCCGTCCATTGCGACCATTTTTTCGATTTTTCGATATGTCTTTGCATGCCTAGTTGTAACAAAACAACGCGCTGTCCGTGCGTAGAACTTATTAATTTAACTTTTCGTAATTTGTCGCTTGTAATATTCTTTGAAATTTCTTATAGATTTTTCATTACATTGGCAAAGTGAATGACATTTGTAATAATGTGAATAAATTAAACTTAGACTGTGGATAATTTTATCTTGTTTTATACTTGTATTTACAGTAATTAAAGTGTTAACAACAAAGCTAGCGAGTTCAAAACCTGTTTTTTAAGTTGAAATAGTATCCATCAATACTGATGATAGAGTTATCAGAGAGCAGCGCGGCACAAACGAGTCCGGAATTCGACAGCCATCCATTCCGCTCCATTGGGACAATGCACTTCAACAAAAACTACTAGGAATATATTACTACAGTAGAGCGCGCACAGGGTTGTCGGTTTTAACGACAAGCAATTCGAGAGATTTAAATTTAAACCTTTGAAGGTGATCGTCAAATACTTTGATCACGATTGTTAATATTTTCTAAGTGAATATAAAAAAAATTGTATTTAAAATAGATACGTTTTGATTTATACGGATCTGAATACGGAATTTTTGTCAAAAAAAAATGTAACTGAGCAATTGTCATTTTAATTAGTGGAATTAATTATGTAAAGAATATAGGTAACTCCGGCATTTACCTACATAACTGTATTTCTTTTTTTTAAGTTACACTAAACACCTTATAACCTTTTGATTAGATAATAAAACTTCCGACTTTCTAATATCTTTAACACTTAGTAGTATATTAGAAAAGCGCCTTTAACATATTTTAGAAGTATACAGACAGGCGAACATAAAGCAGTGACATGTAAGTAGCCCGCGCGGGAGCTTTTGCGAGACTGTAACTAATGGGAATAGTGACCACTCAGTTTTCACTCAATATATACAGATTAATTAATATATTACTAACTGTGCCTCGTAGTTCCACTTGCGAACCATTTTTCTCGCCGTCGGCTACCAATAATCACCGCCAATCGTGTACTTTCTGACCATAACATTTCTAAGATAATTGCAGCGTGACTAAAGGATATAGCGTTATGTAAGAGCAATTCCTCAATAGTATAGAATGCAAAAGGATTTTTTCAGATCTAAGTGGTAGTTCCAAAAATTAAATCTATCAAACAAGCATGATAATCACCTATAGAGACTTAGAATGCTATTAATACAACGCCAGTGTTAAGTAAGTACATATTATATTAAATAAATTCAAATGATCTTAATTTGGTTTTTTAATTTAATATTGAGTATATTGTAGAACACAATAAAGACAATAATATGGTTGAGGCAATGAAAGTCAGTAAAGTAATCCCAAGTAATTTCCGTGATATCACGTGTCTGGGGCCTGTTCTGATCCCGGGGGCGATATAATACCGCCTTCACAGCATGTACGTGACACTGACCACCTATAAAAATCAAGATACAGAGACGAATTCGAAACGTGTTGTGGGTTATATACAGTGGTAGTCGTATAATTAGAAACACTACCAACGGTTCTTGCCATTATGTAAGATACTTCACCACAATCGTTTTTATTTTGAAATTAAACAATAAGTAGGACGATTTATCATTTGTTAGAAAAACAATATACATCCCACTACACAAGTGCAGTTTCAATATTACATTACGGACAAACATTTAAATCAGTTTTAAGGTATGAATAATAATGGTCAACTAATTAGAAACAAAAACAAAAAAGTATAAAAACAATATTTTTTTAAGTATTAGTATTGTTATATACGAAATAGCTACTATCCACAACCTACCAATACTTATAATTAATATTTAGTGGCGTATCCCTTATATTCAATAACAGCACTGCAACGACGTGGCATTGATTCAATCAATTTCATAAATTTTTCTAGGGGGATAGAATTCCATGCTTATACAAATGCTTCATATAGTTCGTTTTGACTAGTGTTACGTTTGTTTGAGACTTTCTTTTTAACAATATACCAGAGATTTTCTATCGGGTTTAAATCCCGACTATTTTTTGGCCAGTCTAAAACGGATATACGCTGTTCGCTAAGGAAACATTTGAAGCTAGGGGCCGTGTGTTTAAATGATCGTCCGAGTAGGGAATCATTGTGTGCTCTAAGATATTTTTTTATTGCCATTGATCCATTGTACTTTCAATCTTCCGAACGGGTTCAACTTCACATCCGGAAAAATACCCCCAAACTTTAATGTTACCTCCACCGTGCTTGACTCCTTGTGTATTTATAATTATAAGCATTGTTTACAGGACGTCTAACATAGCGCTTTCCATCGGAATTAACCATATTTATTTTTGTTTCATCTGAAAATAACACTTTTCCATTCTCGTACCGTCCAATTAACATATTTTTAGCGAATAATAATCGCTTCTCTCGGTGTTGCTTGGTAACAAGCGGTACCTTTCGAGATATTCTTCTAAACAATTTAGCTTCCACTAATCTTCGGCGTATCAGTCTTGACAAGATATTTTTCGGGTCAAAAGGCGAAAAAACTTCATTTTAATCTGGTTGGAGTCTTTATTTGGGTCTTTGGCAACACGAACGATTAGCGTATCTTCCCTAGGAGAGGCTTTTCTTGGTCGAGCCTTTCTAAGAACAGTTTCAAGTGTTTTAAATTGATCAATTGCATTAAAAACTTTCTTAACAGATCAATTTAAATGCTCGGCTATTTGTTCTGTACGCCAACTTATAATTTATATGTAAATTAACAATTATTTGCCTAGTTGACGCGTCAGAGCTTTTATTTTTGCCCATTTAGAACAAAATAAAATTCATTAATTTAATTCAGATTAAATTTTTAATTGGCGCCAAAAAAATAGAAAAAGCCAAGAAAGAAATAAAGAGTTCCATAATACAATTTCTTGCGGAACAGACAAGCGTTTATTTTTTTGTATAGTCACAAAACTTAATTATAATGGCAATGTATATTAAATATAATGTAAATGTAAATTTTTATAATATTTTAAGTTATTGTTTCATTAGTTCCTTATACAGTGTAAGTGAGCACTGAGGTAGTTATATTGTGGGTTAAGGTTCCAAATATGTTGCTGATGACAAACCTCTTTTGGCACGCTGTTACTATCTATATATCTAATGTACACGTTACATGTTACTGTAAGTGGCGTGCGTGTCGTACTTACAGTTGCTTTTAAAGAGCATTTCTATAATTGCATATAGTCTCACAATTTTATAATTCTTTAATACGAAGCCGCGGGTACAGCTAGTATATAATAAGAATGTAAATATAACGTGTCTGTACTTTTTAGTTTTTCGTAAAAAAAATTGTTGCAGTTGTAATAATAATAAAATAGGTAATAAAACACATTTCAATCATGTTTAAAAATGTCTGTCTGTTTGTATGAACACGTATGCTAAAGTACTGAGTTCACAATAAAACCTCAGCACCAATGAAATATGTTTTAAAATTGGGGTTTGTTTTCTTTTCAGAGCTTCTATTGCGTGTTAGCGTTAGCCTAAAGTAAGTATTCCACGCGGACGAAGTCGCGGGCAGAAGCTAGTTACTAATAAAATCGTTTACTTTAATTACAAATACAGTAATACGCGACGCGACGCTACGTGCGGATATGATTTTCGCGTCTTTTTCGCTACCTCTTTTATTATAAGCTTGCTTAGTAGTAGAAGGTAGCGCGTAATATCTAAGTCAGTAAAAATACGTTTTGACAGTAGAACGAGCATTTGCGCCGACATGTTCGGTCTTTACAAAACAACCGTACTGCAGCTGATGATAACGTTGCAATAAACAATTTTGTATGTCTATTTATTTATCTTTTTACATATACGGAACGTAAAGCCGTGAGAGAGAAAGATATCTGGCCAAGGTTTAATAAGAATAATTCATGTTTTTAATCTATGACAATTGTAAAGATAAGTACAGATTATTAAATTTAACTTATAATTTCATAATTTGTTATTTTAACTCCAATTATCAAATTCGAATATTGGAAAACAGCCATTTTAGGAAATTATTTAAGGAGGTTTAAGCCTTCCTGCTAAATTCCTCTGTAAACTATCTACTAAATGCATAACTCTTTCCATTTTATATTTGTAGTATTTTCCTTCTAATATCTTAAGCTAGATGTTGGAATTTCCTTGGACTATTTTTACACTAAATTTTGAGACAAAAAAAATCACTTAAAGTTCACCTTTCTTGTTTTCTATGTATATGATTTTATAAATATTTATTCACCTAAAAGGACATAGAAGGAATTCTATTGGGGGTCACGCATCCTGCTGACTACCTCCCTGTGTATATGTACCATCAGAACACTAAGAGAGCAGTTTAATACGTGACCATCGCGACGATGGTCACCACTCAACATTATACTCGTGTCTCGAACTTTTATTAGCTGTGAGGGCTTAACGGAGTTTAGTTCAAATTAGACATAATATTAATAGCTTCCATAATATTTTGGGTACAACAAATTAACGTACTCGTATCGAAACTTTTTATATCACGGTTCACTTGCGAAAGATTAATTACGTCAGAATATTCTAGCATGTCCACTAGGTACAGTATATAGTAGGTATAGCAGACTTTTCAGAGTATTATCTACACCACATATCTTTACGCTTATCCATAGAAGCTAAACAGTAATGCTAACATTTATAGAGGTAACTTAAAATTGGCAAGACTTATATAGGGATGATGAAGAAATTACAATTAAAAACAAAAAACTGTTAAGAAAAAAAAAGTAGATCGTAAGAGATGTACAAAAACTATCCAATAAAATTAATATGTAGTACTTACGGCAAGATTGGAGCTCATCTTCTCCATTTTCGCAGTCGCGTTGATAATTGCACACCCATAAAGAGGGAATGCACTTGCCCTCCGGGCATCGGAACATGCCACTCGGGCATATCGTGTCTCCTGGAACCAAAAGAAACATACGTTGAAATACTTTAGTTATTTCTGTTTCCCCGATGGCTACACGACTACAAGTAAATTTATTAACTTGACAAATGTTTCACAAGAGGCGTATTAGAACAGTATGCGCCGCGGATCTGCGCGCGTTAATTATTATTTACTGTTAAAAATATCTACTTATACCAATTTTCACTAGAATGAGAGTAATTGTACAGAAGATAATGCACCGCTGCGTCATCTAGTTGCGAGTTATTGTAACCAATTGTCATAGTCTTGATCAAATGACGTTATGAGCACAAACATATAAATATCAGTAACACATTCGTCACTCGTCTCTTAGTTATCAAAGCGCGACGACGCAACTATGAACCGAATAACGGAATCAATTATTGAGCAAACTTACGAGAGTATCCGACTCTCACAAACGAAATTTGGATTCATTACAAGACAAGCACACTTGATTAAGCATTCGCTATTAATAACCGTTGAACTGTGTATCAACTCCAAAGTTTCGAACTCACTCAGTACAGCTATAATTAGCGATATAACATTGTAAATCGGGACACTAAAAACTTACTTCTATATTAAATTGTATATTAAAATATTTAGTATCTAAATAGAAATTTAGAAAGCGTTTTGATTAGATCGTATTATTATATTCCAAAAAAGTCTGTCCAAAATCTATATTCCACATATCGGGGTTAACGTTTGTGGCGGTAGTTATAAAAGTATGACACCCTCCTGATCGTTTAATCGATCAGTCACTCAAAAGAACTACTACTAAAACTACGCCATTGGTCTGACAGACCTTTACAGCTTCACCGGACTAATAACCCCGCGCCGCTTTGCTACGCCTTTTATAGGCTTGTTTCGTATTAGAGGGTAGCGCGTAATATTTATGTTTGACAAATACTTTTTGTCGGTAGAACGGGCATTCACGCTGAAATGAATTAGCTGAGAAACATCCGTACAGCATTGACTGATGTCTGTGGTGACTGGAACAATTGCATTATATAGGTATATTATTGTGTTTATAGTGTGTAGTATTTCGAAGAAATAACGACGATATATTATCAAAATGATGAATGATGCCATTTCTATTATTCCAGTAGTTTCATTAACTAGAGCCAATCCAAATTAAAAGTAAGTGTGAATATTAATAATACACATAAAATATCAAGGCAATATAACTATAGGTAGAATTTCTACAGAGATGAGGATAGTGAAGCGAGTATCACGTGGCCAGTCGTCCGCCGTCCTTCAAGGTATTCAGTCAACAGAAGATAGCTAATATTGTTTTAATATTGTTGGAATTAGCCCTAGCCAATAGCAATTAACTATAATTACGACTCGTTGTATTACCAATTGTGTGGAACGAGTGAATGGGATAGTTAGTAAATGATATTAGCACAAATAACATATAACATAGTTTCGACGATCTCTCCTACATCTATCTATAACAATTTAAATTATATTAATTAAATAAGCGAAAACGTTAACGTATAAAAATTTTCCGAGATCAACCAATATTATTTAAAAAAAAACCATTAAATAATACTGAAACTATTTTTAAATTACTTGTGTATCGGTAAATTTATTTTTATCCCATATCTCTTATTGGTTTTGAGATGGCATGATTAAATACTATAATGTGAATGTTATAGCCACAAGTAAAATGAGTCTAACAACTTTTCATGTTTTAGTATCCATATTGTTTATGTTACAGAGCGCGTAAACAAAACTGATGTACAAACTTCACACATGCATTCGAACATATTAACCCCATCTACGCAACCAAGTAAAAAGTAGAGGGTATTAGTTAAGGGCGTATAATATACAATTTACCTATATACATTCTATATTGAAAAAAAAAAAAACAGAACAAGCAGCACGGCTGTGTTGCAAACATTAAAAAATTATGTCAATATAACACATAAGTACTCTCTGTCAAAATTGACCCAAATACTATAATTTTATGTCCAAATATATCCCACCAATTGTCCATAGTATGATTGCGAATCTTGGAACTTCGAAACTTGCCACCAATTGAACGGCAAAGTGCACGACAAATTGACAACAATTTGACGTCGCAAATGGTCGATAAACATGAAGGAAAACACATTTTGGTAATAATTTATAATCGATGGTATGTACGCCCTTTTAATGTAGCAATTAACCTACAATCGCTTAACGTACGCTCTATAATATGAGAAGAACTATTTATTTATGTAATAGGTGTGCACGCGACTCCGTCCGCGTGGATCCTAATGTAAAAAAATAGTAAATAATAAAATCATCTGAATGTATTAAATCCATTCTCGTACTTAAGTCGCGTCGTCATTAAAATTACAATAACTTTTGATAGAGTGAACCGATTTTACTCGAGGATATACTTTATGATTTTCTTAGTAAGGTTTTATCGTGAACGCAGTACACCAGCAGTGATGCGTGTTCAAACAAACAGAGTGGCATTTCTAAAAATTATCGAAATGTATTTTATTACTTATTCTAAGACACCTGCAACATTTTTTTTTCACAAAAATCTAAAAAGTACAGACACAGATTTACATTCTTATTATATGTATAGATAGATAAAAAAATGATTTTTCAGAGAGCGTAATAAAAAAACGTAAGTCAAATAATTAATAGTCTATCTCCGAGACAAAGAGAACCCAGGCGCCTGTCTGTGATGTAACCTATTCTCTGTTATCATCCACCTCCGGTGCCAATACGTCCCATTCAGGAAGCGAGACTACAACACGACCGGAACATTGACATTAGCGTCACCATATTAGAGAGACACATTGACACTAGCGCCACCATATTAAAGATACATAAATAAGGATTATTATAATTATATAGATTTCAATAACACATAAATAAGAATTGATATTATTATATAGAATTTTACTTGCACTTATTTTTGTGTCACTTAAATTATTTTGCAGAATTATGAATGAATAGTAATTGCTTTGACTTCCTTAGTTCGGCCTATAAAAGGCAAGATGTCGCTGATCTACATGTCGCAAAACATTAGTAAACACATTAGAGATACATAAATAACAATTATTACATAAAATTGTTGTATAGCTTAAATAACATTAATAATTATCTATTATTCTTGTGTTACTTAAATTATTTTGCGGAATGATGTGTAAATAGTAATAGCTTTGACTTACATAGTTCGGCCTTTAAAAGGCAAGATGTCGGTGACATCTATGCATTAATATGTACAAAGTATTGTAAGGCGAAGCTCTGCCCAAATAAATAGTGACAGAATCTATGAAGTGTTTATGGGCATCCCTGACCGCATCGACTATGTACTATGTAACATCTCACTTTTTTAAAGGATATAGAACAGAACTACTGACAATTTTATGCCTACATTTCCCAATTCAGACATAAAACTGAATTATTATAGTAATTTAAACTGTATTGCAAACAAAATAAAGTTTTAGAATACAATATATCGCTAAGATCGTATCTGTCGCCAATCCGGCTCACTTCATTCGCTCGCATTCGTTTATCGGTTTTGTTGAATAAAAGATGTCCGCGTCCTTCTGACGGACGTAACGAGGCGGTAAAATAGCAGTTTGAACTAAATAAAGACGATATACGACGTATGGTCACTGATCGATGTTCATGTTATTGAATCAGAAGATATCTCAGAAATATTACATCATTTTCTAATATGTTCAAACTATTTGTAATTAAATTGAAGTAGTTATAATAAACAACAACACAATTACACAGGTCCTTCATAATTAAATAACCCTTTTGATAACTAACTTGAATGTAAGTTTATCAATGTTATATATATTATTCTCCCACGTGACCCAACGACACGTGTTAAAAGTAAACAGCAAAAAAAACGTAATTCATTTGGAACACTGGTTTTTCGTCACATTCATTTTTCTAGTAGCCACATCTGTTTCGATACTTTGAAATGAGATTCTAGCCGCCGTAATCCACTGAACGTATTTGTACAAATATAAAATAAAAAATAGATTACTTGACATTTCGGAAGCTGTACAGATGTCATGATTATCTTTAGAATTTGTTTAAACGCACTCGTTTCTATTATCAAGGAGTAGTAATGGAGTAATTATCATGAAAAGTTTAGGGCAGAAAGTACGCTAAGCGACAATGACGTAACAGTGCAGACGAACAGGAAAAATAGACAATAATATTATAATCGACTAGCACTTGCCCGTTACTTGGTCTGCGTTTGTGTCTTTATAAATAATACCACCATATATTATGTTTGTGTACTAACAGTATATAAAGTGCAAGATGTGATACCTCTCAAATGATAGGATTTTCCTGGCCTACTTGACAATTATCGTTATTGTGGGCCAATTTAAGCAATATCTTTATGAATTATACCCTGTGCTACTCTTTCTTCTGTTTATTTTCTCATATGGTATTCTGTTGTTTTATTACTATAAAATATCAACAAAATCCGCTCAGTAGTTTTTGCGTGAGAAAGACAATTAATTATCATCTGTCTGTACGAGGCCCACTTCAGGACTATAGCTAAGGTATGGCATAAATCACCACGCCAGCCCACGACGTAACGAACATTTCAACCTCAGAGAAATCCACAGTTCTATATTATTCCCACATACAGTAGTACTACAAGAACGTTTCTAAGGTTCAAGTTTCCTCACAATGTTTTTCTTCACCGTCACCCGATCGTATTGCTAATTTCAAACAGTACGTGAATTTCGAAAAATTTGTTTGTTCATGACGGGGTTCGAACTTGAGCGTATCGCATTGATATTCCACAAGTCAAACCACTAGACCATCACGACTGAGAAAATAACAAGCATCAATCCATCCGCAGAGACTAACTTCTAATATTAATAGGATTTGCAAAATATATTATTTAATTTTAAAAAGACTATTTTATCTAATGGATTACGAAGAGTTAAGGAAAAATGTGGAAATGTAAGTAAATATTATAGTTGTGCTGTCAAATGTACTACACCCAAGTAAATACGTGACCGGGAAGAGAAAGTAGCTGAGGGTATTATTATATAGTGAAACACATCGGCCTGTAATGAAAATGAATGTCACAGAATTATTAGGTTAGCAAACTTCATAACACAATGTAGTAACCAAACAGTAATTACAATTAGCGGTGACCTCGAAACGGACTGATATTTGGGGAAAAACAATAAATAATAACGGTGTAAATGAATTATTTATCAGATTGAATATTTGGCACAATAATTCTATTCCATAAGAGTTTTTTTGTAAACATACCTTATGTTATGTTACAATAACTACTATTGAATTTTGCAACCAAAATAATTTATGATAATAGTCGATATAATGTTGCGAATTAGCACCGGTGGCAGAAACATTGAGGAGTAATACATGAGCATGGTGTGGGCACGTCATGGGGAGAGATGAAAGTCTTGTAACTAGAAACATTTTGAATATAAAAGTGGACGAATATGGAGTAAAGCAAGAACGAAAAGGTATGGATGGATTGTGTAAAAAATGATGTGTATAAAACGTGTGAATACTTAGATGACATCTGACAGGGGAAAGTGGAAAAAGAGAACATGTTTTGCCAATCCTATTAAGGTGGAATAAGGGTAAGAAGATGATGAATGTATGACAATATTAATTACTATATTCATAGGTTTCATTACAATCATATCGTTAGTAAATAAAGCTCTATGTAGATTCATAATTACCCCATCGCTATTCCTGGTAGAGTACTGAAAGGGTGACTTGCTAAGTTTTTCGTGACACAATTTCTCAGCAAATATGATTGTGTTTAATAGTGACTGCAGTATTAAAAGCCATGTATCATAGTGTATATGAAATTATTAAAGTATCACATAATAAATATAGTACAAGAAGAGAAATTAAATGATCATAAAAGTCTGCCACCAGCGATTTTTCCGTCGCGTCGCCTTTGTACTACATTGTAAACTCTAAACGAAATGACATATAAACAACTTACAGCAGTTTAACACCCTCGTAAAACATCTCTTTACGCGACATACATTTAAAAACCCGTTCTTGAAAACATTTTTTGTAAATTTGCATCATTGAAGAGGACTATCCGAATCCGAAGACTTTGATAACGAAATAGTTTCATGAAATTATAACAAAATAGTAATTCAATTTCCAATACTAGCCCCCACCCTCAATCAATCTATTCAAAGTCATTATATTCTGACCACATCTTAATAAATAAATTGATTAATATTGATTGCAATTTTTTTTATTAGAACCATAAAACGGTCCAATTTTCTAATTTCCTCTTCTAATTTATCAGAATCGTAAACTGTAAGGAACTTAAGTTGGTTTTATTATATTTTTTACAACCCCATCATCTCGGCTAGTGCTCTGTGACGTCATACATCTTACCATCGATCCGAACGAGTATAAAATAGTGGTTCATTTAATTAAATACATTTGACTCAAGTACTCTTGGAAGATATAGTACTTAAACATCAATGGTAAATGCAGCATCTTGTATTATATTATATATATTCTATTATATATATATATATATAATACAAGTATAATACAAGTATAAATCTGACGTGAAATTTCGTAAAAAAAATTGTTGTAGGTGTCTAGGAATAAGTAATAAAATACATTTATTTTTAGAAATGTCTGTTTGTCTGTCTATCTGTATTTCTGTCTGTTTGTATGAACACATATCACTGCTAAAGTACTGGGTTCACAATAAATACAATAAAATCTTAGAACATATCCTTAAGAATAACTTAGTTTTTGTTTCATTACAATCGGTCCACTCTATCAAAAGTTATTGTAATTTGAATGACGGCTCGAGGCAAGTACGAGAGAAGAGAAGTAATCTATACTAATATTACAAAGCTGGAGGTCTGTTTATTTGGTTGAACGCGCTAATCTCAGGAACTACTGGTCCAATTTGATAAATTATTTATGTGTTAGATAGCTAATTTATCGAAGAAGGCTATAGGTTATATCATGACACTAAGACTAATAAGAGCGGAGCACCAATGAAGAATGTTTCAAAATCGAGAATTTTCTTCTGAGAGCTTCCGCTGCGTGTTAGCGTCAGCCCAAAGTAACTATTCCACGCGGACGAAGTCGCGGACGGAAGCTAGTTATACATATAAGTAGAGCGTTTTCCAACTTTGTGATTTTTATCATTAAAACGTGATCGCATAAAAAGTTAATATGCGAGAGAATTAAAGACATTGAAAGATTTAGATATTCAGATAACTTTTTATAGCGTTTAAATTTAGATATAACTACTTATAAAAGTGACAGAAACTTTTAAAGCAATCTATTATTGCATCGTGAAAACGAAATGATCATTTCGAATTAAAAAAATCAGATTTCAACTGAGATAAGACTAGGCTAAGATACTAGCAATATTCTAATGAGTATGAAATGTTAATTAGAGCAGGACGAATATATTTGAGAACTAGCTGACCCGTGCGACTTCGTCTGCACCAAATCGGTTATTACCGGTTTCGATTGTACTTTTAAACGCGAAAAATCGAAATAAATCTCAAAACCCGATTGCAGCGATACCTACTGTTTCAAATTGTGAATCCCAACTATCCAGGGACTCACTCAAACATATACCCAGTTGGTATGTGAGAAATATTTTAAAATAAGCTTAGAATCCATTCGCAGCATCACCTATCGGGTCCAATTAAGACAAAAAAATAACCTACATATATTGCCGATAAATGTCTTCCCAGTACGTTGTCCCAGTACCTTCTGTCCCAATAAGCCTACAACCCGTTCGTAACATCATCTACCGGGTTCAATTAAAATAAAAACTAACCTACGTATATTGGCAGTAATGTAAAAAAAGCTTGAGAGGTCCATGGACCTCCAGTTGGAACGTAGTTCCTTTCCCTTTTTTGTAGGCGTTTACTATACGCTCAGTATAGTTTACATTATAAAATATCAAGTTGATAGAGTTAAATTGTAATTTAAACGTTAAAATATATTCATAAAATAAATAATGATAAATTAAACACTGAATGACATCATAACTATTTTCAACTTGTATTAAAACTTTTTCACACTACATTGTATTAAAGAAAAACATAAATATTAAAAAGATATGAGCAACATGTGTCATCTGTCACTTGCCTGTGACTATTTGTCTAAGAGCTAGGCAACGGTTTCGACAGCGAATTGGCTGCCGGTAAACCTTTACAGGCAAAAATATTGAACTTTATATAATTTTAGAATGTTTTGTTTTTCACTAACTTTTAAACGCTACTAAAACGTGAATTTATTATTGCCAGACATTTTTGATATTAACAATAATGTGCCCGATGCAATTTTTTGTAAATAAAGAAGTATGTTCAAACCATGTTAAGATATCTGTAATTTTATTGAAGTTATATTTCTTTTGGCGCGTTAGGGAAAAATGATGAGAGTAAATTTTTACGATGAACGCGCACACCGTAACAAAAAAATGATGAGAGTAAATTTTTACGTTGCGCGCACACACCGTCACGAAAAACCGACACCCTGAAGTTAGCTATAGTCAACATTTTGTTTCTTTGTATTTGTTGTTTGTATTTCTTTATATTAAAACTTTCATTGTATTAAATACCTTTTTTTTATTGTTAGTGTCGTTTTTTCTACAAACGTAGAATAAGGCGCAAGATAAAATTTTTGAAAAGATTTTTACTTGTTACGCCAAAGAAGTATAACTTCTAATGCGTGTACATAAGTACACACACACACTTTTTTTTAATATTATTTTATTTCAACATAAAAAAGGGTAAATTAAAAATATAATGTATTTTTTTATGTCATAGGAGGCAAACGGACAGGTGGGTCACCTGGTGTTAAGTAATAACTACCGTCCATAGACACTTGCAACACCAGGAGAGTCGTAAGTGCCTTGCCAACCTGTGTTGGAGGGGGAGGAAGCGGAAGGGGAGAGGAGGAAGGGGAAGAGAGGTGGGCCTCTCCGGTGCTCTCACTAATCGAACGAAACGCACTAATGCAAGCATTGTTACTTCCCGTCGGCTTTTTGTTAGAGGGTGGTACTACCCCGGGCGAGCCGACCCATTCATCCTGAAACCAGTAATAGCTTCAGCGTGGCTCTACCCCCTACCAAAACCTATGTATAGAATAACTTAGTTATAACTCTAGCTTAGCGCAACACTGGCTGTATAATAAAGATAGCCATAATTGTGGAAGAGCCTGGTTAACAAAATGAAATATGTTCTTTGCAAGGGAAAAAATAAAATGGTTTGAAATGAATTATTTTGTTTATAAAGAATATCACCAGGCACATTATTGTCAATAACAAAATTGTCTGGCAGTGAAAAATTCATGTTTTTAATAACGTATAAACGTTAAACTTATAAAAGTTACTGACAAAAAATGTTCCTTAAATTATTTATAAATCAAAATGTTGATCTGTAAAGGTGTAATTCGCATTAAAAAATACAACGTTAACCGGCTACCAGGTATCCTGAATCGTGTTTGGAAGGGCATAATATATCTTCATATTAAAGAACCAACTTTTCTCAAATTCTCGTTCTTCCAACGTTGCTGGCTCTTATACTAAGGTGTCGCAAAAAAGTCTAGTTACATTAACTAATTTCTTTTCTTTCGTTATCCTGGAGAACCCCTTGCGTTTTATGGGTCAAAAAGTATCCTAAATGTAACCTTGTAATGTACAGATTTGGCTTTGTTACAGTTTTATTATAGTATAGATAAATAAATAAATCTTGTCACCTTTGTTTAGCAAACATTTTTTTATACAATGAAATAAATGTAACAACATAAGTGACAGTTTCGTCTACATAAATGTTTCATAAGTGGTTGATAATTACGTACAGAAATGTCATGTAGGCGTAGCTCAGTTGTAACGTACGGGGCTTTAAATGTTTCGACGGGGCCGACGGTTCGAATCACGGTGGTCGTTTTTTTTGGTATATTTTTTTTTGAAGTAGCATATGGAAATATAGCTTAATTTTTTATCTAAATTCAAATTTCACGTTACTATTGTAATGTGTCAAAACGGCCATCGTAGCGTGCCGCTAGTATAGTCTACTAGTGCACTGTGAATTAACAGTCACATATTTATGATATTATTACAGTTTTATTATAATATAGATAGATAGAGAATACATATAAAATAGTTTAGTGTAACTATATATATTTTTTATAGACATTAAAAGTATGTAATGTTTAGTGCTAATATCCAGAATATTGGTAAATATATATTTTAACATTGGTTCTCTTTATGCTTTATAGTTAAATATTTAATTTGTCGAACTTAAATAAACAGGGAACTATGCGTCACACGAAGTTAATCTTTTCTGATGTGTGTAAATATATATGTCAGAGTAGATATGTAGAGCCTGTAGAGAGCCGAGAGCACACGGATGGCATTCTGCATTTGTATGTATTTTCACAACACGACCGACACTATGAAATGAAATGACGACTTCTTCGATTCTTTTTGTTTTTAATAATGATTTTATAATAATCTCAGAGACAATAATTATCACTTAGCGACAATAACGATAGATCTCACGATCTAATAATGAATAATGTATACTGAACCTTGCACAACCTCTTACAAGCACTTATAAAGGAATCACCTACCTTCACCTATCGACAACCCAAGTGAAGGAAGTCTTAGTTTAACGAAGTACTTAATCTATGATGTTGTACATATCGGCGCCTACCCACATTATTGTGATATCCGGTCACGCCTCTCTCCCTACTACTCGACTTATTTCGATATAAAAGGAGCGGAGCGACCGATGTTAAGGCAAGATCGCCCCGTTGTTTCAGCGCGCGAGGACGTGTTTATGCGAGTGCCACGATCAGTCCTGCGTAACAATGCGTGACTTATTTCGATATAAAAGGAGCGGAGCGACCGATGTTAAGGCAAGATCGCCCCGTTGTTTCAGCGCGCGAGGACGTGTTTATGCGAGTGCCACGATCAGTCCTGCGTAACAATGCGTCCCACTGCCGCCGCCGCGCCCCGGCCGGCGCCGAGCTCGAGACCTGCCAAAAAAGGCCCTTTTCAGGGCCAACCAGACCGACCACCAACGACCACTGCATTGCCTACGGATCCCGTTCCCTCAACCTCGAAGACTACTGCATCGCCCACCGGACACCGCAACACCGTGCCCGTAATTCGCACTCAAACCTCAGAGGCGCGACAGAGGCCGTCCGGGGGAGAATCCTCTCAGGCGTTTTACTCCGAGAGTGATGTGTTCACTCTCGCCGATCTTATTCTAGATCGGACGAGGTCGACGTCTGAGGGGATGATCCGCTGGATGGCGCTGTACTTGCGCCTCCAGGAGGCTGAGCGCGAAAGGAAGACTCCGTCTAAACAAGACGTCGCGGCGCTACAACTTGCCGCCAGAGGGAATCTGAAGACGCCTCCAATACCAGAACACCAAAGAAACAAGATCGCCAAGCTAGAAGAAGTCACTTCGCGCGCTAAGCTAGCGGCGCAGGCGATCGCACCCTCGCCAGCGCCCGCTTCGTCGCGAGGGGTTGCCCGCGAGCAGCCCCCCTCCGTATCGTCGCAACGTACGGAACCCGCGGCCGCGATAGCTAAACCGCGCAAGACCACTGACCGCGCAGTGGCGCCATCCGCGCATGCGCAATCGACACCCGCGATCACTAGACCATCGCAAGGTCTAGCCGCCGACCTAAAAGAGCGAGATGGAAGACCGCAAGAAAAGAGAGCCGAGACAAGAAGACCACCGCAAGGTCTAGCCGCCGACTCGAAAGAGCGAGACGGAAGACCGCAAGAAAAGAGAGCCGAGGCAAGAAGACCACCGCAAGGTCTAGCCGCCGACTCGAAAGAGCGAGACGGAAGACCGCAAGAAAAGAGAGCCGAGGCAAGAAGACCACCGCAAGGTCTAGCCGCCGACTCGAAAGAGCGAGACGGAAGACCGCAAGAAAAGAGAGCCGAGGCAAGAAGACCACCGCAAGGTCTAGCCGCCGACTCGAAAGAGCGAGACGGAAGACCGCAAGAAAAGAGAGCCGAGGCAAGAAGACCACCGCAAGGTCTAGCCGCCGACTCGAAAGAGCGAGACGGAAGACCGCAAGAAAAGAGAGCCGAGGCAAGAAGACCACCGCAAGGTCTAGCCGCCGACTCGAAAGAGCGAGACGGAAGACCGCAAGAAAAGAGAGCCGAGGCAAGAAGACCACCGCAAGGTCTAGCCGCCGACTCGGA
>MU158777.1:1046722-1058419 GCA_015888305.1 Antheraea pernyi | reverse complement strand
AACAATGCGTCCCACTGCCGCCGCCGCGCCCCGGCCGGCGCCGAGCTCGAGACCTGCCAAAAAAGGCCCTTTTCAGGGCCAACCAGACCGACCACCAACGACCACTGCATTGCCTACGGATCCCGTTCCCTCAACCTCGAAGACTACTGCATCGCCCACCGGACACCGCAACACCGTGCCCGTAATTCGCACTCGGCATAAATGTTTATGGTAATACATTCGGAACCCTTGTGGAAAACATTCACAAATTACAAATTAGATTATTAAAAACAATATATATGCCTATAATAAATGCCTGAAAAGATTAAAATAAAATATAAAAATGATATAGAAGGTCTCTTCAAACATTGTCGAATTGTGAATATCTTCGTGGTGCACCGTGCTGAATACCGAACGAGGCAATGGCGAAAGCGGGGTGGTAGGGTTCTACAGCCCGACTGGGTCGCAACCACCATGTATATGGCGAAAAAGCCCGTAATAGTGATTCGCTTCTGCGGGTCGCATTTCGGGATCAGCCTGTGCATATCCAGCTTTTTGCAGGCCGGCATGATAGTGGCGACCGGCGAAGGATAGTGTATCACTCGGTGGTCGCCATTGTTTTTGAATTGTACTGTGCTTACCATCAGGCACAGTGCAGTCATTTTGCCGTGCTACTATAAAAAAAAAAAACAATAATTTTATTACAATTTCACATGTCCGATTTTAATTATCGTGACACTAATAGACCGACGCCAATATTTCTTAAGATGGTGTCTCGCGTTGTGTGGCGTGACACTGGGTTATTTAGTTACTTCTATCAGTGCTTATATGAATAAACATGTGGAATGCATAGAAGTTATGAACAGTTTAATCTAATCTAAATTACTCAATAATATAGAATAAACCACATTAACAATAATTAAATAGAAGTGAATTAACAACACATTGCGTATATTGATTAACATATAAAATAATAGATGGGGGTGTTAGCAAACACCTATGATAATTCGAATCTTTGTAAGATTCTGTAATAAAAATATGTGTTACTATTTATGTATTAATTCCGACTGCTGAATGCTCCGACTGCTGGATGCTCCCACTATGACATATATATTTATGTTCCGTTTCAACTTACTATTTCAACAACCGTATGCCTCGTAAAAATGTTGCCGACCTTGTATTATCTGTTCATTTCACGAGAGCCGGAAAATAAAAGAGCATAATTCACGCGCAACGCGTCCGCTTCTGGCAGTTGTTCGCGGTAGAATAACCAGCGCATCCCCTCTTCTCCGTTCAGCGCCATGATGCCGGATGCGCTCCAAACGCGGGAAGCGTTACCGGCTTCCGCGCGACGCACTTCCGGGTTGCACTCATTATTACGAGTAGTGTAAAGTAACAGATAAAGCGATTGTTTTATTATAACGTACAATGATATTATGAGCAACTTTTTACTTATAATATCATTGATAACATAAAATAAAATACGTTATATTTATTTATTTAGTTGTATATACAATATACATGTATACATTTAGGCACTTTATGCTAATATTTCCTACTTCGTTTACTCTGAATATTACAAATAGTAAAAAAAATATTCAATGTGTGTTAAAAGGCAATTTTATTTCTAGGATTCCCAAAAATGAAAAATAAAACATATTAAAGAACTTAAATTTCTCTTAAAATCGTTTGTGTAAAATATATACTTATAATATTATATTTGTCGTAACATAATGTCTAGTGTTAAACAGCTTCATTGATTTATATAACGAGTGTAAAAGGTACGACGAATATAATTCTAGCATAACTATCCTATTGATATTTTTTTTATAAATGTATTATTATATTATATTATTATTCGCCCATTTTTACTTAATAAAATTACATTCAGTTTGTGTATATGCAGTCGTTTTTGACGATAGCGTTATTCTAATTTATATCACACTTGACTTTTATGGAAATTTACTGGTCAAGTAATTTGAAAAATCCTACCAAACGCTCGTAGTTTAGAGCTCGCTGAGCGCAGTACCGACACATGACGCGAGGAAGTTTTATGTGCGCCTGTTGATGCGATATCGCCACCTTCTTCGTCGTCTTTCTAAATAGGAACCTATGTATTTTCATATATGTAACACTTTATCGCTTTTAGGTCCCATTATTGACTTTAAATATTCTGAACCACATACTTCATAACTTGTGATGCTACTAAAACCTGGAATACCTCAGAAAACATAAATAAACCTTTAATGTTATAAAAATGAGTAAAATCCTCTAGGATTCTGTAGGTATGTCCATTAGTCGTCGTTATACGTACAGCGTTAACCAGACCCCGGGGTCCCGGGAACTCGGACGGTTAATGCCTCAAGAATTACAATCGTAGAGTAAGCCCCGGCCATTTCTTGGAGTGGCTCGCTAATGAGCATTTATTAAGCCGCTTGTTCGTGCGCGGAATATGACTATATTTTTATTTTAAACGAGACAATCTCATAATCCATTTATCTTTATATTTCAGATGATTGAAGAGCTGTTCACTGTTTGTCAGATAGTTATGTACTGTTGCGTACATTGCATGTCGCCCTACTTACTACTACTACTACCACCTACTTAGATTATATATGCAGCTGCACATCTGAATTAAAATTATATTTATTAAATACTTGGAATGTTAGTAGCGTTTAAGCACTCATATAGTTGCACGACAACGCCGTTGTAACAGATTAAATAAAGTAATTGTGATCTAAACAACAAGCTTATTCCCACATACGGGCACCCCAAGAACAAGGGAAGGACTTGCTCATCAATTACTTAAGCCCAAGACCGAAACATTGTGCAAAACATTGTGTAAAGATGAATTAGGACCTAAAATGTAATAAAAATCACTTGCAGACTTCATTAATTTTACGAATAGATGAATCTAAGATATTTGTTTTAAAACGAATCATTCATAATGTAAGTAATCGGAAGACAATCTATACTACCCGCAATGAGAACGTCATATTAAAAACTATATTTCCTCAATTTTCAGTCAGTAAGTATTTTTAACCATACTCTTCACATCGCTGAATTGCTTTATGACAGAAAAGATGTAGCCATACGTGTCCGCAGTTGAGCTATATATTTATGCATCTTATTTGACATTGACTTATGTTTAATGTAAAACTCAACGGAGCGTCTACGCCAGTAAGTTGAGTAAAGTTGTCGTTGTATTGATACACAGATTGATTATGTTAAGAGCGAATAGTATTGGTATATAAGTGACCACCCAGGACTTGATACACGTGTGCTATCAATTTAGCCACGATGCCACGATTGTCATGTGCAGTGCCTTACTTGATTTCCATTATATTTTACTACCAATCAGTGTTGGTTTTCATTGGGCCACTGTTTCCCAAAATAAAATAGCTTTAAAAATACATCATAGATTAAGTGATTATTTGTTCTTTTTTGTGTTTAATTGAACGTGTAAATTTCATTAAAATACATGTCAGATTTAAAATATTATCTTTGAATTATTTTATAGCTTATTTACTGAGAAAGGTTATGGACTATCGAAGTTCATGCTATGGAACAGTTTTCATACACAGTGTAATTTAGAAATGGAAGAAAGTAATAGTGTGATCTCACCGTCGTAGGCCGAGGGCGGTATAACTGAACTGTGAACACATAAGTCAGCAAAGTGCTATGCCGTGGCCGTTCGGTTAAGTTATGTGACGACTCCCTATGCAACAATCATGATCTATATTTGTTTTTCTAAGTTTAACCTGCATTAACAATAATCTGAGATTTTTAAATTAAAAGCTGTACATAACTACGCCACATATACTTTTTCTTTTATTATGTACTAGCTTCTGCTCGCGAATTCGTCCGCGTGGAATAATGAATTTGAGCAAACTAACACGCAGCGGAAACTCAAATGGAAAAAAAACGATTTTGAAACATTCTTCATTGGTGCTCCGCTCCTATTCGTCTTAGGGTAATGATACATAGTCTTCCTCAATAAATGAGCTATCTAACACTGAAATAATTTTTCAAATCAGAGCGGAACCTTACATATTTCCATACAAACTTTCATCCCCTATTTCCTATTGTTATTTAACACCCACTCTTACAGATAAAACTTTTACAAACTTTGAATGTCATATTTATTTATATCCAATCAACAGCCTAAAAATATGTTCCAAGACCATAGTTCCATTCAACTTTTCATCCCCCTTAGTTCAGTTCAGAGAATTATATCGTACATTTTTTTACAAATTAATATGTGCTTGTGACAATGTAAATATATGAGTTAATATGTATTCTCCTTTACGTATTTATAAATTAGTTCCAAGACGATTGTACGCAAGCAGAACAATATCAGACGGTGAGTGTTCTCAGGTGACCTAGATAAGGGTAATGTAGTCTATCTAATTTCCGGCAGTCGTTCCGCGGACAGTATCCCGCTGCCCGCGCACCGCGGACTAATGTTAAACCACCCCGTTGTTATGGCACCGAGTCGAGGGTAATCGAGAACGGGTACTAAAACTTTATTCATACAGTATTCTACAAAATGATAATCCTCGAACTGTTTTACATTACCTATTATAAAAAAAAATAGACACGATGATTATGGCTCTGTTGATAGCGTTTTCAGGACACCGCGTGCATCGGCGTAGCGTAGGTTCGAATCTAAGCGACTGAGTCGGACCTTTTGGTGGGAAGAACCTTGTGATGAAACTATAACATAGTGCTAGAACTTTTCTAAGTCCACCTGGCTATAATAACTTGATAAATTACAATAGTATGTGAAATGTCGATTTATTTTTGACAAAAACATAATCAAATGCTGCTTTGTTTTGTATTAAGCATTAACGCGAGGTTATCAGAGGTAGTAGTTGTACTGATTAGCGATCCTATATCTATACATATAAAAATAATGTAAATCAAACTTGTCTGTACTTTTTAAATGGTCGTGATAAAAGTTATTGTAGGTACATAGGAATAAGAAATCAAGTATATTTTTTCAATAAGTAGTATCTAGTAGAATATTAATATATAACTAGTGGGCATCCAGTGGTCGACATTCATAGTTCATTGATTTTTTAAAGTTTGAATTTTATTAGGGTTCTTTTGTCAAAGGGTATAACACCTATAATCAAAGGTTTTCGTAATGGGTTCACAGTTATTTGCCACTCTTTTTAAAAATTATATAATCATACTTTTGAAACAAAAAAACAGGCGGTTACAATAGGTGTTAAGTAAATATAACTTTACGAAAATAAAGAAATTTATCGCAACTCGTGACACAGTTATCAATTAATTATTAATGTATATTATGAATCTACTATTATCATTACATAGTATAAAACAAAGTCCCCTACCGTCTGTCTGTCTGTTCGCGATAAACTCAAAAACTACTGATCGGATTTTCAAGCGGTTTTCACCAGTGGATAAAGTGATTCACGGAACGTTTTGGTATATAATTTGTCACGGATTTTTTTTATAATCAGGACGGGACAACGTCTGCCGAGCCCGCTAGTATTCTTATAAAATAAACCTACAACTTAACCTGTTATTTTCAAAGAGTATGTAAGGTATGGATACATTTCGTCATATTAAAAATATTGAATGTAGGATGAAAAATGGTAATTGGAACATAAGAGCAAAATGAAGGATGCCAAAACGTCATATATAAAATAATACAGCAGCATACAGCATATTTTAATATAAATTCCAAACCATTGCACTGAATTTTGATAAAATTTTTAAGTAAAACATTCATAGAAATATAGTTATGTTTCAATCAGTAAAATGTAACACAATGTTTGAATAGAGTTCCCGGTGTAGCATCCAAGACACTAGCGCTATCTTAGTTTAAATTCGCCGGAGCCACGCGACCCAGTTATAATCTCGCTCTACAACCTCCATCTGGAAAGAGTATTGTGTTTAAGCAGAGCGATTTATATATAACATATTGTTTTTTTTAATAGCTATGCCTGCGACATCGTCCGCGTGTAACTTTATGTATAAACAGTGTTTAATAAAGTCATCTGAATGCATTAAGTCCATTTACTTATCTACTTTCCTCTCGTACTTAAGTCGCGTCGTCATTAAAATTACAATAGCTTTTAATAAACCAAACCGATTTTAATGGAACAAAGACTAAATGTCATTCGAAGCTATGCTTTATTATTTTCTTGAAGAGGTTCATGAACTCAGTACTTTAACAGTGATGCGTGTCTAAACAAACAGACAGACACACATACACTAAAAATGATTGTTTTTTTTTACAAAAACCTAAAGAGTACAGAACCAATCTAGATTCTTATTATATGTATATATCTGGAATATTCTACCTCGCGTCAACTGTACCTGGTTTATGTAAAAAAATAGGTTAGTATTCAATTTTGTGGACTATTATATTCATTTATTGACTAGAAAGCCACACACTTCTTTGATAGTAAAATATTATCGTGAGGCATTAATCGTAACACCACGGATACAGCAAAAGAAATTACCATCTTAGTTGCCAATTAATCGCTATGCCTATGAAATAGCTGCAGCCCGTGGCTCGAACCACACACAAGCGAGTGTTGAAACAATCTCGCAGACAACAAAATAAATTGGCAAGCCCGCCTCGTGGGGATTGTTTTTAAATTTTGTTACAGAGCCTGAGATTCTGTCGTCGGCATTCGGTGCTTGTATGTGCGAGATGTACCTATATGTAGCTGTACATGTGTAACAGAGTCAACTATACACCGCAAATCACACATTGGGTGTCGCGTCGGCGCGACTCTAATCCGAATTACCGTAGTTAACGAATTCTAGTACTTTATTCTAATGATTTCGATATTTATATCCATATTACCTATCCTAGCGATAAACTGGACTTAAACGACGTTTTAGGCATAGTTATTTTCATCAGCGGCTTCATAAGTGCTTGTTATTGTGTATTGTTATTATTATTTGTTGTAAAAAAAATGTTAAGTTATCTGCAGCAGCGTTATCCACAAGATAAACACTGCGAGGAGTCGCGACACTTGGCTTTCTCTGGAGGAGGCCTTTACCCGAAAAGGGGTCCACGACAATTAATGACAAAAAAAAAATTATTTAGAAAAATGTAACAATGTAGTGGAATAAACAGACTTTTTTTATTTTTATTTTTTTATCCACAAGACGGATAATATAAAATCGTACTTCATGAAAAAGTCTTAAATATGCCAAACTTTATTGAAGTATCAGTGAAATGGTTTTGGAGTTATCGTACTTCGATTAAACAAACATTTGTTCTTATTACGTTTAATTATATTCTATATTTATTCATGTCATGTTATATTTGTAGCCGTGTAGGTTGTTTAAAATCATATATATTAATACGTGAAGCCTAAACTTTGTATCCCTTTTTAACGGAATTGGGCGAACGGATAAACGTGAAATTTGGCATAGTTAAAGTTTATATGGAGGAGAAGTGCAGAAAGCTATTTATTTTATATAAAATGCATTAGAAGTACATTAAATTAATTAAAATATGCATTACTCACACTAATGCTTCAATTTTACACAACATATACACACATGTAAATAAAAAAGACATTTTGACATCTGTCAATAAAGGATTTGAAGTTTGTGAAGGAGGTTGCTATGCTCGACTGTATGTATTATTTTACTTTTATGTTCCAATTACCCTTTTTCATTCTACATACAACAATGATATTATAACATACAACTATTATTATTATATTTATCCCTTTAAAAAATCAATGAACTGTGGTCGAATGTCGACCACTGGGCGCCCACTAGTATGTATTAATGTTTCTAATATTGTCTCTCTAAACTAACTCAGTCTAATTGCCTCTTCTTTTCGGAGTATGTTTTTCAAGCCTCTAACAGTTGAATATGTCACAAGAACTCATACCGTATTATTACAAAAAAGTTACATACGTGTTGAATTCCTGCTTTAAAAAAGTTTGATTACAAAAGACTATCGTACCCTTGTTTTCAGACGCACATTATTTAAATGTAAATATTCTCTTATACACTGGTCTTACTTGACAGTTCTTATTTTGTTGTTGTGATTTATTGTATTTCTATTTGCCGGCGAAAGACGTTTCGTAATAAATTATGAATTTCCTGAGTATAATTGATTTGGAAGAAGTAAATAAATTACACAATTTAAGAGATTCACAAGTAAATCATAACTATATGATATGACACTATTAACATTTGTTACTATATTTAACAATTTATTATTCTGACACTAAACTGTTATTTAACTCACGCACTATCAAGTAATATATTAATCTTATAAATAGCTTATTTTAACAATTACACCATTTTCTTTAAACCAAACTGTCACAATAATGGTTACCAATTTAACTTAAACCACATATCAAAAAAATAAAATTGCGTCCTCTAAAAAACGCAAGATAAGGCTTAAAAAATGTAACATTTTAATGGACTAAAATTAATTTTCTAAATGAAGATGTCAACAAAAATATTATTAACTAGCTGTACCCGCAGCTCCGCACGCGTTTTTTAAAATTGTATTAACGAAATACAAAATTGTGAGACCATGCACAATTATAGAAATGCTCTTTAAAAACAATTGTAAGTACGACACGCACGCCACTTACAGTAACATGTAACTTATACATTAGATATATAAACACTAACAGAGTGTCAAATGAAGTTTATCATCAGCAACATATTTGGAACCTTTTAACCCACCATATAACTACCTCAGTGCTCACTTACACTATATAAGGAACTAATGAAAAAGTGATTTAAATAGATAATGATATAATATGTTCATATTGTCATTAAGTAATGCGTTTATGGTCTAATATCATATTAGAAGGACCCCTTCTATCTTTAAAATTAATATCAATATATATTATACTGTTGAATTGTAAACAACGAATGAGCTGACGTCTTGAATTCTTGCATAATTATAAATCAAGATATAAAACTTTATATCTATCTAAGCAGTTTTTAATATTTGACAATTTAAATAGTGCTCATTGAACTCGATACAATATTCTTAGATGTTACTATGGTTACTAAGTTATGTGGACGAAAGCGCGGAAAATAAAATAAAACGGCCGCTAAAAAGACCAAAAAGATAAAATACTTCCGGATACGTACATGTGAAAGTCTCGAGAAGATCGGTCGAACCGTTTTGGAGATAGCACTGTGGGCAAAACCACGGTTAACAGCTAGTATAAGCTAAGATTGCTTGAATTACTTTTTATAAACTCAGCTATCTTCCAGTGAAATTTCGCGGAGATCAGTCCAACCGTTTTGGAGATAGGACTGCGGGCTAAGTCACGATTAACAGCTAGTATAAATTAAAATTTCCTAAATTACTTTTTGTAAGGTCAGCTATCTACCGATGAAAGACCTGTGGAAATCGGTTCAACCGTTTTGGAGATAGCACTGCAGACGAAGCTGCGGTTAACAGCTAGTCTAAATTAGAGTAGCCTAAGTAACCTGCTGTAATTTTAACTACCTTCCAGTGAAATTCTCGTCAAAATCGGTCCAGCCGTTTCGGAGATTACCCGGAACAAACAGACAGACAGACAGACCGACAAAAATTTTAAAAATTGTATTATTGTTATCAGTTGCGTGTATACTTTCATACCCAATCATTAAAAAATTGTTATTTTGATATTACATACAGACACTTTATTTCTATTATAGATAGATTAATTGAAATTGTTCGCAAAATATCTGTATGTAATGTAATGTTTTTGAATGAAGAGATTGGATTGAACAAATGCTATTCAGAGTCGCTAGCATTGAAAATTTACACAAGATGTTTAGCTAGAGACCGTTTAGGCGCGCTTTTGTAATAAAGTATTTAAAACGTATGATCATCTAGGTTTACAATTTTAGGCACTGATTAGCAAAATTCGTGTTAAACCCGTGTTCATTTCGTTTTTGTAATAAGACTGATATAGTTTAGTCACTTTAAACGATGTTACAAAACGAAAACATAATTACGTTAACATATATGTAGCTATTTATACAAAATTTATAATATAGTTTATTATTATCGTATAAAATACTAAATAGTTGTAAACCCATTTCAATAGACAGTGTACTAAAACGTCTATTCAATACATTTTATATATGACTTGGATATAATACGAATAGTATCGAAGGTACAGTAATAGGACCACTCACAAGTGAGGTGAGAAAACACAAAGACGCGTAGTTTCACGCGGATTTACATCTAAAATGAACAAGCTTTACCTTGGTTACAATTTAGAAATTCAAATTGTATAAGCTTATTGTCCAATTGAGTCGAGTACGCGTTAAATTTGGACTTTATTTCTATCAATTCAGCGACAAAATGTTATTTAACGTTTTTTACACGAGTACATTATATTATACGTTAAAATCATAATATAGTATTGTATCATTATTATACTACAACTTTAAACTTTTTAATTAATGTATACCATAATTATAAATCGTGGAATATGCCCAAATTTTGTTCGATAGTGAAAAAGTTTTTATTTGTTTCAAGTTTTCGCTAGGCGAAAACGATCAGGTATCGGGAACAGCTTCGGCAAATTACTGAAATAATGACTAGTCAAAATTATCACACTTTCCTTAAACTCAATTTCATCTAACTTTGGCGTATACCACAGCGTAACAAACCCTGAAAATAAAAATGGACCACAGTGTAATTACACTAATATTCAAATATTGAAATTTAAAAAATATCAAGGATCAATACTGTACGGTATCCTTTGTGCTCGACACTGGCTCACGTATTAGCAAATATAACACAATCGTCCACACGCGCCCGCGGCTCTCATGACAATGCCATTTACTATTTGCTTACCAACACGGGAACACACGAGACAGCGTATGTATGCTTTACCGCATACACTACATCCCTCCTTGAGGATAAATTTGAAAATAATAACAAATATTTAAATCAAATCGTTACTTTATTACTACAGATTATTATTATCGTACTATTGCAAACATTATTCATTCATTTGTTAGCTACTTTGTCTTTCTCTTTCGAATTTGCAACTTGGTCGTTTCCTTGAATCAGTTCCACTACATCACTACATTTTCCCCAAGGGAATAACATTCCTTTTCATTTCCTTTTCCGATCGGTCGATCTGTACTGCAATTTCTCCTCTATTGGTACTTATACAATGTGGGATGATGGTTTATAATTTGGGCTTAATATATGGGCCTTATTCATTTCCCTTTCAGCAGCGCATCTTCTTTTGTTTCCACACTCTTTTTCATAATTATTCCACGCGGACGAAGTCACGGGCAGAGACTAGTATTTGATAATCTCACTAGAGTGCAGCTCTTCGAAATTTTTATAACTTCTAACAGACTCGTTCCATTCTTTTCAATAGACTTTCAGATGAGAAAGTGGGTGTCGTGTTAAAACAACTCAAGATAAACCCCAAATCAAATAGTAAAAATAACCACGACTAAATTTGTTTACAGACTTTACCGATATGCTATTTTATTTCTTTATTATCTTACACCTTGTTTTCTATATGTACTGTTTCTTTTTAACATTTTTTTTTTCAACATTTATTATGTTATGTTCATCGGAAATTCTCATTAATGTAATAAAATATGTCATGTATTTTAGCTATATATCTATAAAAGTACTACAGCTAAATGTATTATAGATATGCTATTTTATTTCATTACCTTACATATTCTTTGCTATGTTTCAGTAGTTTCTTTTTTTTT
>MU158777.1:993041-1036362 GCA_015888305.1 Antheraea pernyi | reverse complement strand
AAGGGTAGAAGAATGGCCCACGATAATTTTTTCTCGAGAAAACATTTACCTGAGTCGAGCAGCACTGCCATTAGCGATACTCGTACTTTAGTTAGCGAAATCGTATAAAAGGAAAACGAGTCAATATAACTGAGGTAACCGTGCATATAAGTATGTGAGAGACCGCTTACGTCCTTTCCCTCAATTCTATATCTGAACTGAGCTGGATCCGTGTCTGTCAGTTGAGAATGACGGTAATACATGCGTACTAAATGTATTTTGTTTAAAATAATTAGTTTTTTTGGAGTGTGTGTAGCGAATGCTAGTCTTCTAATAAGATAACTAGCAGCGTGATGGTTTTTAAGGTTTAATTAAGCTTTGTAAGAGGAGAGGGGCCACAAAAAGGCGAGGTGGCCACAAAAAGGCGAAGTGGCCATTTTATTGTTATTAATTAAGTATTGTGAGAGGCGAGGTGGCCTCGGAAAGGTGAAGGCGAGGTGGCCAGTAAAAAGTTAATTCGGTAGAATTAAAAAAAAGCGAGGTGGTTATTTTATTGTTCACAATCTAAACATGTATAATGCGATTAATGGGGCAAGGTGTGACTGTTGTGATACTATGTAAGGTCATGGTCATGGTCAAGGTCATTTAGAAAGCAGCATGGAGTCTATTAAGATTCAGATCTGGACGGGGAATATCTTTAGTGAAATTGTTGCGTAGAAGATGAGATATAATGATTTATTCTCCTGGGTCAGGAGTGGCCGAGCTGTGCAGAGATCTCTCTTTTTTTCTTTTTTTTCCAGATAACAATGATGCGCGGTCTTCAACATTACACGAAGGCGTGTAATTCGTCAGGACGGCCGTGTCGGAGGAAGCTATAAGTCGAGTTGATTATTGTTTGCACACATAATATTATTTGTCTTCATCTAAATTCTTAATTTAATTTTATTTGATTTATAACATTTTTCTATAACTTAAAAGCCTTAATATTCTGATAAAAGTTAAGAATATTGTAATTCACATAACGACCAATCAGAACAGACCATGTGCCTCGAGCGGAGTCGAGTCAACATTTACTTTAAAAGGCGTAGAGTTTTATTACTTTCAAAATACTTAATTTTTATTCTATTTCATTTGTTACATTTTTCTATAGCTTAAAACCTTAATAATGTAATAGAAGCTACATACAAAGTAATTTACGTAATGACCAATCAGAGCAGAGCTAATGCCTCGAGCGTGGTCGAGGCGCCATCTTTACTTTTAGAAGGTGGACAGTTTATATGGGACATTCGTTTGGTAGCAACAGATCGAGTTGGATCGTTGATGAGAGTATTATTATATTCGGTCATTAAAGTAAGATCGGTGCCCCGAACTCGCTGCTCGGTCGTAGTTGTTAATTTTTGCCACGATATCATTGTATAGTGTAAAACTATTGTTGAATCTAAATTAAAATACATGAAACTGTCTACATTGTGTTTTGTGCTCGCATTTTACCCGAATGACGCCCACTAATGCCGTAACCACTAATGACGATGTCAACGGGAATAACGTTCTCCCCGACATATATATATATATGTTTCCCTCTCTCTCTCCCTCTTTTTGTACATATTTCGAGTGCATTAAGAATACATAATCTCGTTCTCTCACAGCCTTTAACTTATATATATATTTGAAGTTATCTCTTTTTCGTAACACATTTTCGATCCATAAAATACAATTCAAACCCTCACAAAAGAAGATTCACTTTAAAAAATCAGCAGAAAATAATTTTGTTTCAGAGAATAATAAAAAAACACAACATTTAGTAAAGTCACTGGTGATGGTTGCACTGTACTCATACCCCAATATATTTTAAACGAGCTTATCGACTCGAAACTGAAGTTTCAGCGATCCTATCTACTAGAATGGTGTTTTTACTCCCCCAATTCCATTTCTCGAACTTTAAGCAACCACTCTGATTTGGTTACGTACTTAGGAATCTGTTGTTGAACTCAACGCCTTAGCGTTATTTACATTACAAGTTCGTTGAACAAGTTTACTCCCAATAAGGGTTTTATTGGGAGTAAATTGATGTATAGGAACCGTCAGTACTGTTTACCTTCATGACATATCGGTTGTAATTAGCTCGAGGTAATTTATTTGATTTGCAATTAGGTGACTGGATTTTACTCGATGAAGTACTCAAAATGTACCGTAACACGAGCCGTTGAAGAAAATATGACGCATTTTGCTTCCACAGTTGAATGTTTTACCGATTTTAATACATTATTTGTCCTTTTTTATACAATAATATCTCGGCAAATCGAGCCTAGATACCTAAGTCGATTGCAGTATTTCCTTAGAAATCATTTTTACTTTGAACATTGCTGCTGTAACAACACTCTTTGGTTTATTACCTTTGTAATTCAAAGTTTAGTAGAATAGAACATAAACTCTGCAAATCGAACGTTTAACAACAAAAACCATTTATGGATTGAAATGTCTACTTTTGCTTTCCCCTCAAAATTAGATATACCGATGTCCTACTGCATTTTCTAGAAGACGGTGCTCGAACCAACGTTAAAGCTCAATATCTTTATTACAATCCGGTGGCATTGTATAGAATAAGGGACGCAATGAGACAGGCTATCCGAATCCATTACAAGGCCATAACTCGAGTCAACCCCGGGGCCCATTTATAAACGGAGTGTTTGCGAAATACCCTATAAAAAGTATTTTACATCACCCGCCATATATCTTGACTAGACCTGCTGTGAGTCCGGGTCTCGGGCCGCGGCTTCAATTACAAGCGATCAAACGATAAATCATTTAGATACTCGGGACCAAAAGCGCTAAAGATAAATATTAATCTAAGTTTAATTGTTAACACAAGCAATATCAAAAATAATTTATAGACGGATTGAAAATATATTGCGCGGCGAATAAAGTTAATTTAATAGCTTTTTTCCCATAATTAGGCTCGTTTCTATTATCATTTTAGTTATGAATTGTATGCTTACTACAGTGTTTTAGGCAATATTTTAACGAAACTAGAAATGCCACTGATAACTGAAGTGAATAATAAAGTGAATAAAACTGAAGTGTCTGGGCTAATATCTAAAACAGTTGAATAGATTTTGATTAAACCTTTACTGATTCATAGACGAGTTTTCGTGGTATTATCTAGGCTATATTATTACGCTTTTCCGTAGAACTCAAGCAGTAATGATAAATGAAACTTTGAAATCGGTAAAATAATTATAACCATGACGAGCCTCAACTAAAAAATTAAAACTCTATAATAACAATAATTAATCACATTCCTGGTAAGTAAACTTTCTAACGAATTTTGTCATTTCATAAGTGATTTCAGTTAAATTAATCAGTATAAGTTACGCATTAACGGTTGTCACTCGCGCTTATAGCTTGGACCATGATGAAATGCAACTGCCTGCGCCTTCCGCCATATTCGTTACGTATGCTCTATTTATTTGCGTCCGCTTACTTATGAAGCCGCTGTAAATATCGTTCTCTCTCCGCGGCCCGATTCACTCGCTCCAACAACATCGCGTCGCGTCGGATCCCGTGTTTGCGATACCACTGTATAGTCCCACAGTGTACACACACCTCTCAAATGCTTAGCAAACATTAGACGAAGTTAACGCTTAATATGTTATGTGATTACATAGAAAGATGTCGAGTCTTTTGGACCGTCTTTTTAAAATGAAACGTGTTTTTTTCATCGTCTTAATGTTTTCGTCCATCTATCGTATGTCGTCGTATTACAGCCGGCGCGCGACCACGGAGTAGGGCTACCCCTACTGAGTAAAAGGTGCTCAGCTAAGCTAAGCTAATATGTGTATAATCTGGATGATTGTATTTATTATGTATTCCGTACTCTAATACGCAGATTCAAATTAAAATTTATAGTTGGATATCTTTTCTACTATTGATATCTTATTACCTTTCCTATCTTCCAATTATTTACCGTATGAGTACGAGTCAAGCATCAGTACAACTTTTTAGGGAAATTGACGGCAACAAGTACCTTATAGTAAAAATGTTGAAATACAAAAACAGCAGCAACCAAGGAAACATTTTAAATCGCTAATCAATCATATATAGGAAACGCGAAAGTCTAAAAAATACTCACTGTGTCGGATTTGTCACCACGTGTAAGTAGCGATATAATGACGATATCGACGAATCAATGATATCGACAATTGTCTCCGCCACTCACAACTTCTATGCTTTGCAGACGATATGAAAATTTTCACAGCCGTCTCTTCACCCTCAGATGTTGATGCTCTCCAGTCAGACCTAACCCGATTAAGTGATTACTGCACTCTAAATAAACTAGACCTAAATCCTTCTAAGTGTTCAGTCATTACTTACAGCAGGAAGTCAAATATTATCATCTCGGAATATAGTCTGAAAGGGCATAAGATCCCGAGGAGCTCTAGTGTACAAGATCTTGGCGTGACTCATGATTCCAAGTAACTTTTCAAGGAGCATATCAATAACATCATCAACAAGGCATCCCGGGCCCTAGGATTTATAATGAGGATGTCGAATAGTTTTAAAGAGGCTAAGACCCTCAAAATTTTATTTTGTACATTTGTCCGTAGCATACTTGAATACGCTTGCCAGGTCTGGAACCCTCGCTATGACATATATATATCTCGTATCGAAAATATACAGATAAAATTTCTCAAATACCTTTGCTATCACCAAAAACTTAAATACTCCTCAGATGATTATTTTAAATTATGCGGTAAATTTCACATTCTGCCCCTAGCTACACGTCGTGAAATAGCTGACATCACTTATATGATGAGCATCATATCTGGCGCAACGGACTGCCCGGCCCTTTTTAAAAGTATTAGTTTTAATGTTCCTACAAAGGTTGTGAGACTCTATTCGCCGATCCATCTTTCATTGGTGTCCACCAATTATCGTCAAAATTCGTTTCTGTGGCGGGCAAAGAATAGTTTAAACATACAAACAAATAAATTCGATTTCGATATATTTTGTATTAAGCCAGAGTCAGTGAGACGGGTACTCCGCCTTGACTTTTTCTCTAAATATAAATAAGCGTTGATTGAGTGTGCTTGGAAAACTGTTATCCACATAGTAATTAAGTATCCAGATGCCTATTCGTGGAGACCTGTAAATGGTTTTCTGTTGCTTATTATTCATAGTAATTCTTGTAATTGGTGCTGTTGGTCTTCCTATAAACTAAATAAATAAATAAATAAGCTTTGACATTAACACAATTTTTTTTGCTGTTTTTCTACAATATTAGTCGGAATTAGAAAAACAAAGGGAGAGAGGGGTGACTGAAATTTGATGCGAGTCACTTGCCTTTGCCTTGACGCGTTGCATGGACATTATATAATAAGGTCACAAAGATTTGTCAGTAATGATTTAGGTGCTGGGTCAAAGTTGTGGCAATTTCAAAGTCAGTAAATAAATTAAACATAATAGTGTTTAGGTTACGTTATTAATAGTTTTTTGGATTATTTACAAAAAAAATTCCAATATCTTTATTACTGGTTACTCCCAACCCTATACTATATATACCCAATACCTTTAATACTTTCTTACTATTTTAAGGTTACAGACGAATAAAAATCTCGCCCGTGCTCTTCGCGCAGTATTACATTATTTTATTTTATTCATTCGAATAGTGTCAAAATTATCCGTAAAGCCACAACGAGCTTAATGTCGAACACAACATAAAATAGTAATAAAATTTTCATGAAAATCTAAAATTCATTCTGCAAAGGCAAATACGTTCGAATGAAAAATACGTAGTAAATTATTAAATAAAGTGTACGGAGCGCGCGTGAAATAAAAATGTCGGAAATGTTACAGCTGGATGTTGGAAGGGTTGATTGAAAACCGCGTTTGCACTAATTTGTTTGAAATAATCCCAATATTTTACCTTTTGATTATAATCTAACATGACATTATACACTAAGCCTAAAATATAACCCTTGGACCTAAAGATTCTTAGCGACATGTAGAGAGGCAACAGAAAACATTAGCACAGCACTCTGGGTTTTTTTTATATCACAGGAGGCAAACGGGCTGGTGCGTTACCTGATGGTAAGTGATCACCGCCGTCCATAGACACTCGCAACACCAGGGGAGTCGCAAGTACGTTGCCAGCCTGTGTTTGGGGGAAGGCAAAGGAGAGGGGGTGGATAAGAGGAGGGAGAGGGGATGTGGGCCTCCAGCGCTCTCAATGACCGAACGAAACGCAACAATGCAAGCACTATTACTTCACGTCGGTGTTCTGTGGGTCGGGTGGTAGTACCCAGGGCGAGCCGACCTATTCATGCTGAAACCAGTAATAGCTTGAGCGAGGCTCTACCAACTACTGAATCTGGTTTCCTATCCTCCTGTCCGGTTTCGTCGAGACATTTTTTCTTACGGAAAACCCAAACTCATTGAAGGATTTGAGTTTACGTTGACCCTTACAAAAGTTAAGGCAACAATGTCACAATAGTAAAATCAATTTTATATAGCCGATAAAGAATTAAATTTCCTGACCCGATAACTATTTCGAGTTTTCTGGACAGTCTCTTGTTAATAACAGCACGTTTATCGTTAGACGCTGAAGAAAGATAAATACATAATATACGTAAGAAATTATTAATCTGACAAAAAGGGGTAGAAATTATTACAAGACCGTAGAAAATGTTCTTTAAAACCACAAAACTAAGTAATAAACAGTAATTTTAGAAGGTATTGCAACGTCATGAAATTAATAAATTGTCATAATATTCAATTATTATATTCTTTTTGTTGTAAGCTATATTACTGTATTATTTCAACCTATTTATTATATAATTCTTAGCAATATTGCAGAAAAAAATTCTTCGATTTTGGCAAAATCTGTTATGTATAATTATTGTATTCGTACATTCAGATCTGTTGAAATACGATAAATTGTCGAAGTTCCCCGCTGGGAGTTCATCATTACCGCGTCATATAAATAGGCCGTCGACACAGCTTTCACAAAATATGCAAATAAACAGACATTCATCATATAATGATAAACGATTCGTCACCATGTTTGATGTGAAAAGTTTTTGCTGATCGATTATGTCTTTAGAGATTCTGACTACTATATACAGGTTCTATATAATGATTCCATGTGACGGTATTAGTTAACTACAGTACAATATCGAAGAACGGAAGGCTCACGAGTGAGGTGGTTGATTGGACCGTGAAAGATTATACGCATTTGGGTATACACCCATATGACATGGACATATGTCCATAATATATAGTAACCGATACAAAACGCAAACATACCTATGATAACAACCTAACAAACCATTTTACATAATTTACTAGTGCATGAATAATCTCAATCACTCGTTTCTCTAACGCCAATGAAAAATAATAGAATGTACTTATCCATGAAAAATGATTTCAGCTGTGATAATGCATATAGCAGAGGGATTCAAGACTACAGATTGCATTTTAAAATACTCGAAATAAAGACTTATAGCGATGTGCTTTTCGTTGTCAATTAGTGCCACCATTAGTGTAAGTAACATAACGACTGAGCTTGTCGTGAGATTCTCACCTCTCTGCTACTCAACTTTCCTCGGTTACTATTGTAACTTAAGCTTAGTGCAAATACTGTGCGAAGCTTCATTAATAAAGATGCCTGAGGTCTATAAAGTATCATTTACTTAATAATTACGTCTAATACGTGTCTTTCGACGTAATAAGTACGAGATGAGAATTACATATTAGTTGAAATAATTTCAAAACACAACTGATACGGCAACGAAATAAATCAGATCTCTTTTTCCAACGAAACAAAAGAAAATGGTAATTTAATACATGCGATTAGGTGAGGTCCAGTAGATAAGCATTATCTGGGGCTCCATCTAAAAACGGGCCGCATAAATTATTACAGGACCGGCAGCCAATAAATTCAAGATCTTAAGCGAAAATATTTTTCTGACGTTACCTTAATATATTGGTCGGAGAGGTTTTAGGGGTGGCTGTTAACGTAACTCGTTACAACCGAATAATAATAAAAATTGTAGTTAGTTATAATTAAAGGATTTAAAAAAAATTACAGCCTTTAATTTAACGAATAAAATATGTATAATGTTAGTTTCGTTAGTTGCTACTATAATATAATATTAATATTAAGAGATATTTTATAATGATGATAATTTTTCCAAATTCCGAAACAAACAAAGATTACGAAAATCGGAGTACGTGGAAAGGTTGTACTGATAATAAGTATATAACAAGTGATGTAGAAAGCTTTACTAGTGAAGCTTACCAACAGTAATGATATTTGGATTCATAGTTTTCAATATAGTGTGGTATCCATTTCCTGTGCTTGTGTGTAAACGATTTTTTTTTATATCATAGGAGGCAAACGAACAGGTGGCTCACCTGATTTTAAGTGATCACCACCATCCATAGACACTTGTAACACCAGAGGAGTGGCAATTGCGTTGCCAGCCTGTGTTTGGGAGAGGGGGGAGAGGGGAAGAAGGAAGGAGGAGGGGAGTTTGGTATCCGGCGCTCTCACTGACCAAACGAAACGCAATAATGCGAGCACTGTTACTTCACGTCGGTGTTCTGTGAGAGGGTGGTACTACACCGGGCGAGCTGACCCATTCATGCTGAAACCAGTAATAGCTTCAGCGTGGCTCTACCACCTACATTCAATTTTTCTAATTATTCATTAGGAAATCTTCACTCGAAACTCAGAAGAACTTAATTTTACCTCAGTTGAGAGTGTAAGAAGAGCACAATTGAGAAATAGATTCGTTGGAAACTTCACTGAGCAGAATGGGTTAAGAAAGTTGTGACAAGAATTTCGACTAATATACATCAACCTCAATGTGTGATAATAGCTTAGTGATAGCGTTATATCTCATCATCTATCATCTCATCACTTCTATAATCGTCTCTATCGACGTATGTTCAAATCCTACAATTATTTTAAGTTTTCTGTGAATGCTATTCGTGATGAAGATAATACTCCATCTTTTAATGCCATCAAGTTAAAAATCTCTGAACAGTTAAAGAATTTTTTTTTAAGCATTTGGTCACAAAGAGACCATGCCACCCATATTGGAAGGCATATATACTACACACATATAATCGCAATTTACTTCCTATTGATGCGTTTTGATAATTGCCCAGTACATCTAAGTTTAGCGTTTTATAGTCATAGCCCATCAAGTGAGGTTGTCGTCAAAGACTAAATCTACAAATTCAAAAAACTTTTTATGTTATAAAGAGTTGACTATGGTTTCAATTCATAAAAGACATCCTTTAACTTTTGTAATATCTTATTCAAACGGTTGAGAATGCTAAATGTGAAATTGAAAGCTTTTATTAATAAGAAATGAGCATTCAAATTATGTGTGTTAGGATATTTTCTACTTATTTTGTATTCAAGGATTCGAATATTCGAAAATATACGATATATTTACTATGTGTTTCATGCCGTACTTTGTGTACTTTTCAGTAACAAGGCGGCAATATGGCAGTCACATACAACGTTCTATCTGCACTCGCCCTCGTAATAACAGCGTATGGTGTATTATTTAGTTATTTTACTAGATCACTGGCACCATCTTTTGTCACCATGTTAGTGAATGATTTTCTTTTTTTTTTTTAATTTATTATTATTGATACTAGAGTTCAGATAAGGATTTTAAAAAAAGGTAAGATAATAGGTGTGTAGATCATTAACACGATGATATATCGAGACAGGTGACGGGAAATGTATCAGTACATCAGTAGGAACAACACAAAATTGTGAGAGATAATGTGATAGAGATAAGTTAAATAATATAATAGCAGTGAAACACAATAAGACATATACGAAAAAAGATTGCTTAAGTATTACTTGATACTCAAACAAAACGAATATAAGCAATGTTAAGAAAAATACTATTAAAAAAATATGGAAAATTTCCTTAATAAATTGCTATGTTAAAAATAAAGTAATTTAATATGTTTAGTGATAGCACATCCTGGGTGTTACTACGAATATCGTCAAGTACTGAATGCAATCAAAATGCAGGTTTAGTATAGCAGAAGAGCCTTTTAGTAATGAATTATCACAGTCAAGTATAATTATCATATTTCAAAGATTACACGTACCAATACAATCTTACACACAAAATAATCACCGAGCACAAATACTGCTTATGTAAAGTTATAAAGTGTAATGATAGGTTTGGAAGTACTGCAAGCGCGAACACATACAACATTTTATGCAGTTTTGCATTATTCAAATAAAAATGGACAATTATTCAGACATATTAGACGTAAGATGGACACTGACAATACATAACCAGGCATATAAAAATGCGACATACTGTTTCTTTATTTATTTCTCAACCACATATAACAGTTAAAACATAATATATGTATGGCTATTTTTATTTCTACTAATTCTTTGAGTTTCGTCAGATCAAAAATAAAGATTTACCCATATAGGTCATGAGGTCCATGAGGGACCCATGAGGTCATTGCCCTTAGCTATCGGAGGATTTACCAACAAACTAAACAAACTAGTTCATGCTCGCGGTTCGCATGTCAGCGCGTATGTGCCTCTTTTATTTACATAACCATTAACTACGGCCTGCGTTAGGAAGGCAAGAATCTCTGTATAATTGTTTTTGAGAACAAAATGGTTAAAAAAAGGTCGAATAAGACAAATATTTCTGTAAGTGCTACATGCTATCGATAGTAAAATAACGTCAGAATTTTTAAATTTAAATCATAGAAGGTGAAAGTACCCCTCACTATTTTTTTGTTAAAAAGTGCTTCTCATAAGGAATTGTCAGTGTCAACGTTTTATGTCCATATAAGTAACAATAATATCGTTCTTGTCTCCTTCAATATTGAAGACTTTATCCTAATATATTCAACGTGATCAAATGATGACACGATGATGGGTATCTCCCTTTATTTGAATGGGTTAATTTTATGACATCTTGAATCCCATATTACATGCTTTTATTTCAAATGGAATTCATTTATGCAGAAGAAATAAATTATACTTCGTAAAACGCCGAAGAAGATTAATAACTCAGAACTTACATCCCAGTTACAGCGAACAAAATAAAAAAGGCTAGAAGAACACTCAAAGAAGGAAAGAAATGAAGAATAATTGAGGTCTACAGAGTATACATTCAAATTCTACATAATCTACAACAGCGACATGAAATCTAAATATCAAACACACACACACACGTTCCTACAAGTGTCTCCATCTACTGACGTACCTTTGAAGCGAATTCTTTTTAATAATTGCTTCGACAGACGAGGCTTCACTCGTCCCTTCGGTCCTGTAAACATATATGTCATTGTAATATACCTTTAAAATAACTTTTAAAAGCATAAGTGGCTCAGTTAACTTACGCTCTAAAGCCAGTATATTAATTATTATCTAAAAAATATTTATGTTTTGTTTCATTGTTTTTTAACTTTCACTTTGTTAATTATTTGTATTACAAAATTACGTAATTTCCATATCCACAGTGTCAGCACATCAAGTCCAACGTTAAATATAATACCACGAGACCTAATCAAACGCCATATACATAGTGAAAATCCAACTTAATTGGTTCTCATATGTGATTCGTGTTCCGACATCAGCCAGTATTTATACACGTACGTGTCGGCCGTATCTGTACAAATTGTATCAAAAATGGCTTATAACAATAAAAAAATAGTATATTTGTGAACGTCAAAATACAAATTTGTAATTCAACGATTATTCTAAATCGTTTGTGCGGAATTACAACAGCGACGGCACAAAGCCGGATTACATAACGAAATCTGGGAATCGTCAAATAATCCAGTGAACCGATTCGCCGAGCGGCGAGCGACGAGCGCGTCAGCAGAATGCGAACTTATCTGTTTGTATCTAGATCCGATGGACTGTTAATTAAGAGGGCAGTGTGTTAGACACGCTGACTGGACATTTCACTAACACACTGCTGTGGCTAATTTACTTGTTTGAAAGATTTCAGATTTTTCATTAATTATGCTTTGATTTTTTGTATTTATCGACGATAAAATAACTATTTACCTGATGGTACGGACAGTGTAATTCAAAAACTGTGGCGAGTTCTAAAAGGTCCATAGCCAGATGCCGTCCCGCAAACATCTCGGAAACTGTATATAGAGTGACTAATGCCCGCAAAGAGGCAAAGTAAAAGAACGTAAGAGCGTGTTATGACGAGTGTACACCTTTTGTATGGCATTCGTAGTCAATCAAACAAAATGCAGAATCTAATAAATCTCTCAATATTTATCGACATATATAAGTACAATATAAGTACGACACGCACTCCACTTATAGTAACATGTAACGTATACATTAGATATATAAATACTAACAGTGTGTCAAATGAGGTTTATCATCAGTAAAATATTTGGAACCTTAACCCACCATATAACTACCTCAGTGCTCACTTACACTGTATAAGGAAGTAACGAAAAAATAACTTAAAGATGTTATTATGATGATATAATATTGTCAAAAGTAATACGTTTATGGTCTAATATCTTATTAGAATGACCCCTTCTATCTTTAAATTACTATTAATAATTATAATGTTGAATTGTAAACAATGAATGTCTTGAAATGTTGAATAAATATAAATCAAGTTATAAAACTTTATATCTGTCTAAGCAGTTATTAATATTCGACAATTTAAATAGTGCTCATTGAACTCGATACAATATTTTTATATGTTACTATGGTTACTAGGTTATGTAGACAAAAGTGCGGTGAATAAAACAAAATGGTCACCAAAATGACTAAAAAGACAATATAATTTAAATTACATAAATATATACAGATATATGAATTTCAGTTATATTTATTCTTCGAGGCCAGTACATCGCACGACTTACGCACATGTTTATAGTGAACAGCATATTTTTGTTAAATTTCATGCGGACAAAGTTGCGGGTAACAGCTAGTCTAAAATAGAATTCGTATAAGGTCAGCTATCTGTCAGTGAAAGTCGCGTGAAAATCGGTCCAACTGTTTTGGAGATAGCACTGCGGACGAAGCCGCAGTTAACAACTAGTCTAATTTAGAGTAGCCTAAGTAACCCGCTGTAATTTCAGCTATCTGCCAGTGAAATTGGTCCAGCCGTTTCGGATATTACCCGGAACAAACAGACCGACAAAAATTTTAAAAACTGCATTTTTGTTATCAGAAGCGTGTATACCTTCATACTCAATCAGTAAAAAATAAATATTTTGATATTGCATACAGACAATTCATTTTTATTATATGTGTAGAAGATTATATATCAGGACTATAGTTACTTTTATTGTGATGCCTTGTTGTGTACAAGCCATATTTGTTGTTTCTGGCGTTAGTAAATGCAACACAGTTACTATACACTACACCAGTTACTAGCATTCATATAATTGTCTATTTAACAATAACGATACCAAATAAAAAAAAATCCAAACCCATCGTTTTTTGTATATCTATTTGCATTTCTATTAACATTTTTCTAATATTTTAGTTGTTTGAAATTCCTTATTTTGTGTCTAATAGTTTCCTCTCTATGACGATTGAAGTGTGAAGGTCGTGTATTTTAGTTGCCGCCAACCCTTGTATTAAGTTTGTAGTAAATACAATATTCTCAAAGCGGAATTAAATCCGGTGGATAGAAATAATACCATCGTTATACATTAATCAGCAAATACTTCAGTATTCAAAACCAAGATTCAGTGAGGGTTGTTTAATATTAACAAAGATTAAACATAAAACAAATAGAACAGAATGTCAATTGTTATTATTGTTCGAATACTGCAATAAAATCGAACTTTCGTTGAAAGAAAACCGTAGAAAGATAGTAGTGCACTTTCTATAAGCCACCGGGCTAGCTACCACACATAGGTCTAAAATCTGTCGTCTAGCAGCTAAACGTATATTAAATTGGAAAAAAATAATATTAAAAACATATGCAACCTTTATTCGAATGTACATTATATATAATTCACTATTACGAACATGCGAGTTTATTATATTTATAACTGCCCTTATATCTATATTGGGTTTAATTAAATAATAGAAAGTTATCTCTCTCTCTTTCTAGTCTCGGTCATACTTTTACGTTTAATTCATTTATATAGATGTCAATAACGATTATATACAAACAATAATGTTGTTCTCGGATACTATAACAATTTTTGTTACAAAATGTTGTTAGTTAATGCTGCTTAGTATCGTACTGTTAAAATAGACCGTTTTAGTAATCCGATGAAGCTGTTAAGGGCTTGCTAGGCCAATAGCAGTAGTAAGTTCGAAAAAAAAATAGACTGTTTTTGAAATACTTTTCTTTTTTCGTATGGTTTAGTCCAAAACTAATTTACCTCAATTATTAGACACTTAGGTTATTTTGATCATAGTTCTATATCTTTTACTATATTTCTATTATTTACTTTACGTAAAACAGGTAATACCCTCAAAGTAGAGCTTCATAAAAACATAAATAATAAATACACTTCCAAGTTGTTAAATTGTACCTTCTGCAATATCTATTTTGTGTCTAAATACAAACGTAATTAGCTAGCTCTAAGATTCTTAATACCACGTCTCCGGTATCATAATGTATTCTGAACAAAGCTATTGTTTTAAGTACATTGGCGATTTCAGCCACAAATAGACATAATAAATCTTTTGCGTATTGCTTTTACGAGACAGAAATTGAATTAAAATGTTCTGTATGGTGTAATATTATAGCTGAATATATTATTTGTAACTAATGGTGATGTAATATTTAAATTCATTATAAATAACAAAGTATAGAGCCAGTAATGTATAATATACACTTCGAAAGTACCACTTTACCGAAATCGGGAAAATTAAGGCTGGCGCGTCTCTCTGATTAGAAGCATTTAGTTGATATCAACGACAAGCGGCGTATTCAATTAAGGGACTGATTTTCATAATTAAAGGATTCATGACTGATATTTCGTTAGTAGACAGCTTCAATTCCTTTTCCAACAATTTCTGTACCTCAACTTTCATTCACCAAAATCATTCGTCTTTAATAATTAGAAAGAAAAGAGGCTGTGTTGTAAAGACCAGATAGAAGTGAAACTTTTGTATTGTAAGGAAACATTTTAAATGAAAATAAACAACAAAAAGCCAACATCACGCGGTGTTCCCAGGCGGTCACAGAACCAAGTACTGTCCGCGCCCGACGTTGCTTAACTTCGGTGATCAAATATGAACCGGTGTTTTCAATACTCTACCCAACACAGTGTTTACCACCATTACTTTTCACCAGACAAAAAGGTTGCCGATCAAAATTTCATTTCAAAATGTTATAGAACAATGAGTTAATAAAGGACTCATTTGTGGCCTAAGTGATCTTACCTTTTGCGCGGAACGTGAAGTAGTGGGTTGGAGGTTATCCTTAAAATATTGATTAGACGATTAGAGAATTCGGAAACTATATGTATAGTAAAATGAATAAGTAAATAAGTTTACTAAGCTTATGATTAGGTTTTATGTATAACGAGAAAGACTGTAATATTACTTGCAAAAGATAACAAACTCTAAAATGCTATTTTATTCTTGTTTAATAATCTTTCTAATAATAGTACGGCGAGTCCGAAGACAGCACTAAGGTAAACGAGATTTTTAATAATTATGTAAATATAGGGTTAAGTTGGGAAGTTTGTGTGCGTAGTGTAGTAGTTAGTGTAATATAAGAAGGTAAGGAAAACGATTTATTAACACTTCAAAATTAAAAAAAAACATCTTATCAAACGGTAAAAATGATCACAGTGTGACGCTAAAAAAACAATCATTCAATATTACCATAACATTATTCCGTGAATTTGTAGTCAAAATCATTTACAAGGAACTCGGCGCCAAATATAAATAAAAACGAATATATACATAAGTAAAGAGTGTATTAACATATCTGTGAGCTGGCAACATTACGCGAATAACGAATTATTTACGTTTAATAACATTTGCTGGCGAAACTGTTTGTTAAACATTGGAAAGCCTTCCTCGGAAACTAACATCGCAATATTACGAATTCTCTATGTTCTACACGTGTAATAAGAATGTCAATCCAACGTGTCTGTACTTATTAGATTGTTGTGAAAAAATTGTTGCAGATATCTTGAAATAAATAAAAAAATATTCAACTATTTTTAGAAATGTCCGTCCGTCCGTCTGTTTGTTTGTTTAGAAACCAAAGCCTCACCAAGAAAAAAACATAAAACATATCCCCGAGTAACATTTAGTCTTTGTTTTATTAAAAATCGGTTCACTCTATCAAAAGATATTGTAATTTTAATGCCGACGCGACTTGGTAAGTGCGAGAGAAAAGTAGAGAGGTAAATGGACTTAATACAATCAAATGATTTTATTAGCCACTGTTTTTACATTACTTACATTAGGTTCCACGTGTTCGGAGTGGCTAGCACAACTAATACAGAAATAAAATTTTGAAATCAGTTATATCGAGACCATAAATTTTTGAACACTTAATTTATGAAAGCACTGAAAGTATACATACCTTCATGCTTTAATGTACCACACATGCTGTAACCATATGATGTTGTTACTTCGTTACGTCGTATTAACGCAATTAATTAATATTTCCATTACATATTTTTTCTTTATTTATTTCTTTCTTTCTTTCTTCTTATATATATATATATATTATAGGATGGATCAATATGTAAATGACGGTAACGTTTGAAAATGACGCCCCTCTCTGTGCATCCACTAAAAATGAATGTAACTAACTATCTATGTTTGTAAAAATATGTATAATGAAATGATAAACCCGATCGAATTTCTTGTTCTTCTCGATGATCGAGTTGTTTGTTCGAACCGGTGATAGCTTTGCTGTTCAAAGGCACCTTCTAAGGGCCTAAATTGAATAAAGTATTTTAGATTCTGATGAAACCGTGAAGGCGTAACCCCAAAAACCCTTTACACTGGTTTCAATGCATTGAATCTGTAAAAACGGCATTACTATTGTCTCAAATAGAATACAGAAGTGTAGTTTCATAATACCATATCTAAAACTAGGCTCTCCTGAAAGCATTAACGAATAGTTTTTGCAAGTAAAATCTGTATTACTGATCAGCGTACAGCGTACAGCGACAAAGGTTCAGTGATCATCTTAGCTTCTGAACTCTATTTCAACGTAATGGATGACTCGATTTCCAATGTCGTAACCCAGGTAGCTCTTCTCTACCTATTCGATAACACTTATGATGATATCGTTCGCCTTGTAGTATATTTTCAACTATATTTGAAACCATTCTGTATCAGATCTCGTTAGTTTAAAATGTGTCATGCTCCAAAGGTACGAGATTGTGTTTAGGCGTTGTTACATTTGCTTGAATAAATGCCCTGTGTAAGACATTTCATAGCAAGATCACAAACTGTAGATGTTTTTGAATTCTCTAAAGATATCCAACATAAACCGTACAAGAAACATCTAATGAAAAATCGTATTGCTCCAGGCGACCGTTCAGCTTAATATCATTACGCATATTATACAGCGTCGCATAATCTAGCGACCACAATGGTAGGGTTTGGGAAACCGGTCCCAGAGCGTGGCCAATAAATGTTTACGGTTATACCGAAAATATGAAACAAACTTCAAAATAATGTTCGATTTTATTAAACTTTGTGGTTACCTTCAAATGTGTGTGTTTATAGTGTTAGATAATAAGTCTGTAAGGAAATCTTTAATAATCATAATTACATTTTATGAGCTTTATTTATAAGAAATAAAATTAATGCGTAATCATAGACAATAGAGAAGACTTTTCGTACAATATATCATTTGGGAGAGCCTAAAAGTTTGTCTTAGTTGTTTAAACGATAAGTATTGAAACTTTGGTATGTATGTTATGTAAAAAAAATATTATATTGCTTCAATAGCACATGGTATCAAAAAGAAAACTGTTGTGATCTATCTATTAAGTAAAATTTTCCTTTTATAAATGCCACTCTTTGTGGAGTCATTGGACAAGGTACCATAAACGAAATCAAGCCGGTGGCTATTTAAAACAAAAGTTATCGATGACATATTTGATTGAGGAAGCGTTACTTGCGGAAATACATGATAAAATATTATTGTGGACGTTAGTTTGCTTTTCCGCCTTGAATTTATTGGCCGCTACCGTCTCATTGCAACAAAAAACGTTTGATTTGAAAATTAAATCTGAAACTAGTAATAGAATGAGCGAAATATTAATAACTAAAGCAACAAAATGAATTAAAAAACGCGTCCTTGGTCAACGGTTGAATCTGATGTCGGTTGGCACTGCTGGCATGTAACTGTAGAATATAATTAATTAAAATATGTTGCAGATAAACGTGTGATAACCACAATCGATTACACGTGTTCCGCTCCGGCACGGGGCATGTTCACACCGATTTTGACTCTTCCGATGCGAGCGGACGAGTGAGTTAACTTTTTCAGGTACACCTCGCACAAATAAAATCAAAGGTTTTTTGTTGTAATGAGACGTGGTAGCCGCCAATCAATTCCAGGCGGAAATGCAAAAGTGATGTCCGCTATTATATTTAGCATTGACGAGGTCATTTTTCTAAAGTATTTCTAAAGTAGTAGTTCCCGAGATTAGGGCGTCAAGCAAACAAACTCTTCAGCTTTATAATATTAGTTTGATTTGATACTTACCACGAGATGTTATGTAAGTTTCGTAATGGTGATAATGTGCAATGTGTTCGCTGTGTAATTGCAACATGTCACATGATTTTTCCTATGTACATATATTTTTATAACTAGTACAAGATTAGAAGCCAATCTTTAAGCTATTCAATGGTTCTCTTTCTTCATTTTGTTATTGCAATTTAGGGCGTTAAATCATGTGTCTGAAATATATTTGAAAATAATAATAAAATTGTTGGTGCACTTTATGGAATAACTTAAAATCAGTATTAAGCTTTCGTGCTTCGTGAATAAAATATTTTGAGTAAGAAACATGATTACGATCAAATAAAGCGAGAACATTTGTTTAGAAATTACTTTTAAATTAATTCAAATTTCAATCAAACTTTTTTATTACTTATTATTATACGATATATATTATATATAAAGAATGAATACTAAATATAAAAGCCTGAAGGCACCTTCTGAATTATATTGAAATGAGATGAGAAATGAAATTATGTGTTGTTTGTAAAAAAATACATTTCAGTAATAGTCATATGCATAGAAAGCAATTTAAACGTATACCGTAAAATTCTATACCACAACACAATATGCTTTATAATCAAGAGTATAATATTATATTTATAATGAAGAATATAATATTAAAGTTGACAAATATTGACAAACTAACGACCAGCCGCGAATCCGTAGGCGTTAAAAAGACAACCTTTAGTAGCCTTTCAGGGTCAAAGTAGTTTTCTATTACTGAAAATACTTTCAGAATCAGTTCAGTATATCAGGAGATCATTGCCTATTGTTATATGCCTACAAACAAACCTCTGTATAATATAAAGTGTAATTTATTTCATGAACTAACTGGTTCCCATGCGTCACATTACCTCGCTGAAGACATCCATTATTCAAAACTCGCGGACGCCAGATGGCGCTGTACGAGGAACGGTGGAAACGCGGTAAATAAATTGTCATAACCATTACGGGCTTCTCGTAAGATTGAGTTAAAATGAATACAGTTTGTTTATGAAGTATTTGTGTTGGAAATCACGGTTTTTTCAAAGATGTGTAATAAAACTTTTAAATGCGCTTCATGTTATGCATAACTAGTTTCTGTCCGCGACTTTGTCCACGTGGAATAGTTACTTTGGGCTAAATCTAATACGCAGCGGAGGCTCTCAAAATGAAAACAAAAACCCAGATTATGAAACGTTTTTCATTGGTGCCGAGGAGCGGACTCCTATTGGCTTTAGTGTGATATATAGTGAGCTATCTAACACTGAAAGAATTTTTCAAATCGGACCAGTAGTTATTATGATTCGCGCGTTCAAGCAAACAGCCTCTTCAACTTTATAATATTAATATACTAGCAGGCACAGCGGATGTAGTCCCGCCCTCATAATAAATAAACCTTGAAGTTAGACATATGCTGTCGCTGACTTTTTAGTAGGCATTATCAACCTCTACAACTTTTCTCTAGAACTCAATCATATATTTCTAATCGTTAGGGCAGCGGTCGTAAGAAACGTTTTCGTTCGACCGTTTTTTGTTCGACTTACTTTGCAAATCCGACTACCATGAAAAAGTCTTTTCATTTTTCGAGCTAATATATAACCTATGACACTCACAAATAACTTTCTATTGGTAAAAGAATTTTCAAAATCGATTTAGTATATCCAGATATTACCCTCTACAACCTCACAAACTTTATCTCTTTATAATATCAGTATAGATACGAAATATGCGTATAGATGTGAACGCGATCGGTCTGACGATGTAAACTAGAATATCTCGTGTCATGTCGTCGACCATCTTTGAAAATAACCAGCCAATAGCAGATAATCAATAGTAACGAAGAATTTTTAGGAGCCAATGGTGATTAAGTACAGGTCAATAGTAGGAAGTCATTAGCGTCCTTATTAATATTATAAATGCGAAAGTGAGTTTGTGTGTCTGTTATGCTTTCACGGCTTCACTACTGAGTACTCACCCAATTATTATGAAATTTTACATACACGTGGTCAGTAGTACAGAGAAGTACATAGGGTACCTTTTATCTATAAAAAAGACTATTCTCGAGGGATAGGTCAAATCTACACTAAGAGCAGCAAAACCACGGACAAAAGAATAATAAAATAATAGTGTCAGATATTGGAAGTTAAATTAACCTCATTCGACATAATGTGCACGAAAAACAACAAAGGTCATTTCATTAGGATTCCGCGTATAGAGGCGCCGATACGGGACACGAACTGCCAAAGGGTTTTCATTGAAATAAAAAATGTGCTGCCTTTACATTTGTACCATTTGTTAGGCGAGTTTCAAAAATTATGTCAACAGTTCTCTGTATAGGAAAATTTGAATCAGATCAGATTTTAATTATAATACTGTATGTTTAAGTCTCAAGCAAATTAGAAGATTCACGAAAAGTAGTGAATATCTTTGTGGTAACTGCCAACTCTTTTACTGTATGCTGATAATATGAATATTTAATATTTATAAAGCTCAAAGCTCATTTTCGTATTATTTGTTTTATACTAATTAATCCAGTTTTAATTCAAACTTTAAAAAAAACTTATCGCAACGTTTAGCTCAGAATGTCTGCTAAGCAAGAAGTAAGTAATAGTGCGGTCAGCCCCTGTGGTATCACATAAGGTGTCGGGAGTCGAAGGTGAGAGCCACCTGACAAAAATCGAGTATTACCGAGAAAAGTTGATCTGTAAAAGATTGTATCGTCGCCATATCATACCGCGCAGCATATTATCGGAAGTGTTCAGATTTATACAAGTCTATAGTTCTAATTGAGACTGTGTATAGTATAGATTCGGTTGTGTGCCTTAAGCGCCAACCTTAGTAGTCCGGTGAAGCTGTGAAGACCCTGCCGGGTCAATAGCGTAGTCAGTTCGAGAAAAAAAAAGTGTATAGTATAGTAACTTATTTCTATTTGTTGTTTCTCACGAAAAATATAGTATACTATTGACCTACATCGTTTCATATATAAAATCAATGTTATACGTACGTTCAAAGACAGCTACTTACGCGAGTACTAGTATCGTTGTAAACGGTACAGAAATCGCTCCCTCGGGCTCACGAGGCAGTTATGCTGAGATTTATACGGCCAATCGACATTTCCGCGGAAAATACAGTCGATAGTCGATTATCGCATTGTTTACCTCTCCCTACCTTTTATCCGCTGGGACCACTTATTGTCTCATGGAATTCATATAATCAGTAACTTATTTGCTTATATATAGCGTTTACCGTCGTTTTATTAACCATATTCTGTTGTTATATTTCATGTTGTCTGTGTAGAGAGTAAAGTACAGTTATCTTTTGTTTATGTTTTTAATAATGTTCTTTTAGAGCTTATTATATATCTAATGGTTTCCCATTTACCTTTCTAGAACTTATCTTTTTTATGTCTACGTTCGCATAACAAATTGTGTTTCTTTTGCTTGTTTTTTTTTATATCTTAAACTAGTAGTGACCCGCGACTTGTGATGTAAGTACAAAAAGGAAATATCCAGCTGCTGGACGAGAAGCCTATGCGGTGTTATAAGTGCATGGGCTTGGGGCACACCCGCCCCATGTGCCCCTCCTCGTCCAGCAGAGGGGACGGGTGTTACCGCTGCGGCACGGCGGGCCACAAAACGGCCGAGTGTAAAGCGGAGGTGGCCCGCTGCGCCGTATGTGCCGACGCCGGAAGGCCCTCAGGGCACGTGATGGGGGGCCGAAATTGTAGGCCCCCCACCACCAAGGGTAGGGACCTCCCGGTAGTGGGAGTAGTTCCCAAGGTGGTGGCCGCCAGGCGGGAGGAAATTGATATGAACCAATAATGGATAGGTCCATATGCAATTTCCTCCAGGCGAACCTCAACCACTGCGCCGCTGCACAGGACTTACTCGTACAGTCAGTGGCGGAGTGGTGTATCGGGCTCGCGGTCGCCACGGAGCCTTACTTCGTTCCCTCCCAGCCGCAATGGGCTGGGGATCGGAACGGTTCCGTGGCGATCGTGGCGGGTCGGGGTTCGTCCCTGGCGGCCAGAGAAAGCGGGGCCGGGTTCGTGACTGCCGTCTGGGGAGAGTACGCCATTGTGGGGGCGTACTTCTCCCCTAACAAGCCCTTGAGGGAGTTCGAGGCGTATCTCGGCTCCCTGCAGGGAGCTGTCAGACGGTTGTCGCCGCTCCCCGTGGTCCTCATGGGGGACTTGAATGCTAAGTCGAGGACCTGGGGAGCGGCAGTCACGGACCTGCGGGGCATGGCCGTCGAGGAGTGGGCAGCCGAGTTAGGGCTGTCCCTCCTCAACCAGGGGAGCGTCCCCACGTGCGTGCGATGGAACGGGACGTCGGTGGTGGACGTCTCGTTCGCCACCCCGTCCGTCGCGCGCCGTGTCCGGGGGTGGAGGGTGCTTGAGGAGGAGGAGACCTTATCGGACCACCGATATATCAGATTCGAGGTCTCCTCCTCCCAAGCTGGAATTGGCACCCGCCCTCGGAGGGGCGCGAAGTTCCCCTGCTGGGCGATGAGCCGCCTCAACCGAGAATTAGCGGAAGAGGCGGCCATCGTCCAGGCGTGGGCCATGCCCCCTCCCACAGGGGCTGACGTCGACGCGTCCGCAGCCCGCCTCCGTGGAGCCCTCACGGAGGTCTGCGACGCGTCGATGCCGCGGAGCGTACACCGCCCAGACAAACGGGCGGTGTACTGGTGGTCGCCGGAGATCGCCGATCTCCGGGCGGCCTGCTCCGCGGCCCGGCGGCTGTTCGGGCGCAGCCGCCGACGCCGGCACCGGGACCCGGAGGTGGAGGCCCGGCTGTATGGCAGCTACAGGGAGTGCAGGAAGACCCTGCAGGCTGCCATCAGCCGGGCGAAAGAAGCAGCATGGGAGGAGCTGCTCCAGACGCTGGAGGGGGATCCTTGGGGGCGCCCGTACAGGATCGTGCGCAAGAAGCTGCGATCCTGGGCGCCCCCGGCGACGGAGACTCTCCGGCCGGAGGTGGTAGCGAGGGTCGTGGGAGAATTATTCCCCGACCCTCCGATGCTACCGGCTCCTCCCATGCCTCCGCCTCGGGAGGCAGTCGAGGAGGTGCTCGACGGGCCGCCCCCTCCGATAACGGAGGAGGAGATGGGGAGGGCGGTCGAGCGCCTCCTCAACCGGCGTAGAGCGCCCGGCCCTGATGGGGTCCCGGGTCGGGTGCTCGGCCTCGCCTTGGGCCAATTAGGGGGGTGGCTTCGGGAGCTGTTCGACCGGTGTCTTTCGGTCGGGCAGTTCCCGAAGCCCTGGAAGCTTGGGCGGCTCTGCCTTATGGAAAAGGCAGGCCGCCCTCCGGACTGCGCGTCCGCGTATCGGCCCCTCGTCCTGCTGGACGACGCCGGGAAGGTGCTGGAGAGGATTATCTCCTCCCGGGTCGTCCAGCACCTAGAGGGCGTAGGGCCTAATCTGGCGGATGCGCAGTATGGCTTCCGGGCAGGGCGTTCCACGGTGGACGCCCTGTGCCTCCTGAAGTCGCTGTCGGCAGAGGCGACCTCCCAGGGGGAGAGGGTTTTGGCGGTGTCCCTTGACATCGCCAACGCCTTCAACACCCTGCCGCATGGGGTCATACGGGAGGCGCTCCGATATTTCGGAGTGCCCCCCTACCTGCGGCGGGTGCTGGAGGCGTACCTCGAAGATAGGGAGGTCGCCTACGTAGACGGCGACGGGCGTATGGTGCGGCGGGCCACAAGGCGAGGGGTTCCACAGGGGTCGGCCTTGGGGCCGCTCCTGTGGAACATGGGCTACGACTGGGTGCTCCGCGGCGTGCTCCCATATGGAGCACGCCTCATCTGTTACGCGGACGACACCCTAGTCGTAGCCCGGGGGGGGGAATGGAGGGAAGTGGAGCGCCTGGCCACGATGGCCACAACCCTCGTGGTCAGGCGCATAAGGAGGTTGGGCCTCAGGGTGGCCCTCGAGAAGACCGAGGCCCTACTCTTTCATGGGCCTCGGCGGGGGCCACCTCCTGGGGCTCACATTGTGGTGGAGGGAGCCCGGATCAGGGTGGGGACCCAGATGAAATATCTGGGCCTCACCCTGGACGGGCGCTGGCGGTTCGAGCCCCACTTTGCGGGGCTCGGACCGCGAATTTCTGGGGCGGCGGCGGCACTCGGCCGGTTACTCCCCAACGTGGGGGGGCCGGGCGCCGGGTGCCGCCGACTCTACATGGGAGTCGTGCGGGCGATGGCCGCCTACGGGGCACCAGTCTGGGCTGATGCCCTCGGTGCCGCCAACGTGCGTGCGCTCCGCAATGCGCAGCGCACGGTGGCACTGAGGGCAATCCGGGCGTACCGGACGGTGTCCTCGGCGGCGGCCTTCACGCTCGCCGGCTCCCTGCCCTGGGAGCTGGAGGCAGGAGTTCTCGCCGCCGTGTACGAGTTCACGGCGGCGAGGAAACGAAGGGGGGAGCCTCCGGCTCCCAGGGAGGTAGAGGCGGAGAGACGGCGTCTCAGGGGGGACGCCGTCGAAAGGTGGCAGCAGGACCTGGCGGACGAGCGATTCGGGCGGTTCACAGTGGACGCCGTCCGCCCGGTCCTGCGGGAGTGGACTGCCAGGGAGTGGGGCTCCCTGACGTTCCGACTGGTGCAGGTACTCACCGGACACGGTTGTTTCGGGTGGTACCTGCACCGGATCGCACGCAGGGAGCCGACGGCCGCCTGCCACGAGTGCGGCGCTGAGGAAGATACCGCGCAGCACACGCTGTCTGAGTGTGCTGCGTGGGGGGAGCAGCGCCGCATCCTGGCGGCGGCCGTGGGAACGGACTTATCGCTGCCGAGCGTGGTTTCGGCCATGCTCGGCAGCGAACAGGCTTGGCGAGCGATGGCCTCCTTCTGCGAGGAGGTCATCTCGCAGAAGGAGGAGGCGGAGAGGGCCCGCGAGGCAGACCCTCAAAGTGGCCGTCTCCGCCAAAGGAGGACAGGCAGGAGGAGAAGGCGCTTCGCCCAACTCCTCCTGCCACCGTAGCCGGACCTGAGGGGATGGGCCGGGGGGCCCATCTCCTCATTGCACAGGTCCGGCGGACGAGGGGGGGCAGCCGGTGTGTACCCGGTCTGTCCCTCTATAGGTAGGAGCCCGGCGGTCACCTTCCGCCGGGCGGACCGTGGGGGCGGCTCTACAAGGTTGATTAGCTTGTTCGATCCCTTGCTGCCCCCACAAAACGGTCTGTCGGTACACCGTGGGGTTTTAGTCTGTGCGAGTCGGACATAACCCACCCTCTCCCCCGGAGGGGTGGCGTATACATAAGGGATTTCCCCACGTTAAAAAAAAAAAAAAAGGTTAGCTAAAATAGATCGCGAACGCATGCAACAGGTAACGGCCAAGCCGAGGTGTGCCGAGCACCCTTGAGCTAGTTACCCAAATGAAATCGGCTGAGTGCCTTAAGCGCTCGCCTTAGTAGTCCGGTGAAGCTGTAGAGGCCTCCAAAAAGACCAATAGCGTAGTCAGTTAGAGAAAAAAAAAAGTATCATTGTGTAGAAGATAGATATGCAATAACGTAGCAGAGTGAGTTCTCATTAAAGCTTTATCATTGTAGATATATTTAGAACTTATCTCTTTATATATTAACTGGATGGTACAGCAGAGCAATCATGTCGGATTGTGTCGCGACCACCATACACCATGCAAAACTGGCCGCAGTGCTAAAATGAGGTGTATCGTGATCAGCCGATATTTTTGGTATCCAATAAGCAAGCAGGTTCGTAGGGACGTGTTGGATTCGTTCTCTTTATGGGGGCTAACGCGTTAGAAGTGTTAAAGTTATTCTATTTTACCATCGGAAACTGAACGTTGCTTTCTATTATTGGAGAAATATTAAATAACTTCAGGTCCTTACAAAACAACGTTACAAAACGTAAGCATGTGAGTTAATAGAAAAATAAATTTAACTGTTATGAGTAAATTGGATGAAAGTAAATATTAAACAGTTTGCCTTAATCTTGCCTCGGAACCACAAACCGCATCGCGCCGGAGCAGCGCGCGCTCTGCGTACTATTTAAAACTAAATAAGACTTAGCGCTTACAAATCTCTAGTAAATCCAACTCAACGAGATTCTGTAAACTCAAAAGTACGTAATACTCCAGCGTGTTCAGCACAAATAGGGATAAGCAACACGGTCCGGAGGATTGTACACAGTCGAGAGAATATAAATAACATGGTAATTATAACTATGTATGAATAGAATGTGACAAACCGTTGCAAATATTCAGATAAAATCCCGCGATTTCGGTGAAGAAAAACATCGTGCTGTAACCATAACATAATACAAGGAAGTCGGCTGGCTGGCTACCACCGTCACGCTGTAACTCCGTCGCCGAGCACTTGTCGATGTGTTCTGGGAGATGCGCTTTAGGGTTAGCATGTCTAACATCTTGGAGCACATCCTCATTGATCATTTAACATCATCTACAAAACATAGATAAAGCCAATCTCAAGTAGAGAGCCTGTTCGCAAGCACTTATAAGGGTATTTCAACAATTTACCTTCTTAGACCAACCATATCGGCACTTAATATGAGGTGAGATTGTAGACAAATGTACCTATACAGTAAAAAAAAATAGTGCGAATAAAAATACTACACGATCGATACAGCAGACCTGCCTTTTACGGAATCTGCAAATTTATACTAATTGTCAAAGGCATCACGTTTTGAGCAGCTGACCGCTGAGTTTATAAAGCCAGGGTTCGTACTAACCACTCTTATAGAGTGTGTTCGGGGCACTCAAAGGATTATACATCGGAAACCCATCTGGATTTAAGTGATCGATATAATATGACCCGTCCTCTGAGGGGCACTTACAACAACAAAGGTTAAAAGTTAACCTTTAAAATATATTTTATTACTTATACATATATTGACATCGCTCGTATTTCTAAGGAATTCTTTATTATTACAACATTTCCACAATTATACCCAGTTCTATCTAAAAAAAAATAGAAACTATTCAATGAATTTTAAAGTTTACATGGGAATTACATGTTTTGTACTGATTAATTCTGAGCTACCTCGATCGATATTGTAATTTTGTAGTAACTACTTATTACATTTTAAGTTAAAATTTTATCATTACTACTTAGTCCTTATGAGGAAGCATAACGAACATACCCTGGATAATACTCTGAAAAGTTTTCTATGAGTAAGTAGAAATCTTGTCAAACTTGATTCAGCAACTTTAGAAATTAGTCTGAACAGACAACAAACACTTCAGTTTTATTTATACCTACATATAGATCTAAAACTACATTCATGGCGCTCTTGCATTTGAAATGTATTGATTTTTTAAATACAAGTCAAAAGACTCTTGTTGCCCCGCGACCCCACTTCCTGTGAAGCCATCTCCTATGTAAATTGCTCAAAGCGTTCCCGGTACAATCACCTATCGGCCATTTTGAATTCATAATACTGAATATTGTCCCTTATCTATAGTCAGAACTTTTAATATTCGTACTGTTCGGCGACTATGATTGATCACGGAACATGTGCACCCAAGTTAACATTTTTGATGGAATTAAGCCATAATTTTCCTTGAAAATATCGCTTCCTCTTTTTTTATTTTATATCCTGTGATATCCGTAGAATAATGATAGAAATATAAATAACAATACAATTGATAGTATTAAAAAATGTATGTTTCTATACTTTATAGATATCGTCGTTAGGCTCTCAGGTCCAACTGCCAGACATGACGCTTGATGACAAATTTTCAACTGTAGGAAGGTAAATGTTAGAAAAAGCTATACCATCTACCTACTGTTTTGAGCGCAATGGTTTTTTCACCGAAAGCTGCGACTTATTGCAGAATTTAAACCGACGTCAATGAACTCAGTGTCCTTACATGCTATCACTAGATCATAAGTGTATTAAGTAACAATTTTGTAAGTTATCCAGGAATCATAAAGACACTCCACGCTTTCTTCGAATTTCTTTACTTATTTCGGAATTTAGTTACTTTAGAAGCATCGATATCTTAAAATTTTAAGGAGCAAGAAAATTTTGTAGCCTAATCATTACCAAGACCCAATTAGCTGTCATTTTTTTCATATTAAACAGTTCTTACGGAACAGAATTGACAACTCTACTTAATAAACATTGATTTTGACTCAAACCAGTAATTATTTTACAAATTAACTTCTTATGGCCTTTTTGGGGTGTAATAATAATAAATTAAAATATAACAATTGTGTCTTATATATGTCGAGGCTTTACGAGGACACATCTATTTAATACATAACAAATATGAATTTTATTTATAATATAGTACATATATACTTCGAATTACATTTTATTTGTTATTTATTATAAGAGTTATTTTAAGAAGATGGATAGATATTTTTTACTCTTTCACACAAAAAATACTTTACGGGTTTTGATAATACTTTACTGTTACATAGTTCATACACAAGAATAGCACATTATAAGTACATTATTTGGTTTGGACAAAATATAACGATAAGTGTCAAGTAAGTTATAGAAAATCCTATCCTATCCAATCTAATGATGGTAGAGCCACGCTGAAACTATTACTGGTTTAAGCACGAATGGGTCGGCTCGTCCGAGGTACTACCACTCTCTCATAGAAAACCGACGTGAAGTAACAGTGCTTGCATTGTTGTGTTTCGTTCGGTCAGTTAGAGCGCCGGAGGCCCACCTCCCCTCTCTCCTCTCCCTTACCTCTCCTAACCCTTCTCCCAAATGGTGGCAACGCACTTGCGACTCCTCTGGTGTTGTTAGTGTCCATGGACGGTGGTGATCACTTAACACCAGGTGTCGCACCTGTTCGTTTGCCACCTATGACATAAAAAAATTATCCTATCATATAAGTGTTACCTCGGCGTACATAGATTGTTAGTTACACGCAGATAACGTATGGTTTTATCAACTATAAAGGTAGAAACGCAAAAGAAATTGCTAGTTTGTTAATGTATAATTTCAATCATATGCATGTATTCTTACAGATAACCAACCGCTTTGAAATTTTACTATAGACAAAACTATGAATAGGACATAGCTTTTACCACTGAAATAAAGCGGAATTCAACGAATAAAGTGCTCAATTACAATAAAAACGATAACTGCCGCCTATAATCACTTCACAATAAAAACTACAATGCGGATTTATTTAATCCACGCAAATAATAAAATAGTACTGATAAATATATGTCTAGGGGAAGTAGTCTAGAAGGCGTGATTATTGTTTACATAACTCAATACATCGGCAATTAATTACAAATTTGTAGTTTTACAGACCTTAATTTAATACTATGTAATTTATTATAACTTTAGTCATCGTGTAAATGTGTAAAAGGATATTTAATGTTACTTAGTTATATTGAGTTAGACCAATCGAATGCGAGCTGAGACGCCATCTTAATATGTTCGTCGGAAGCGAACTAGTTGTTAATATTTGACATAATTAGAATAATAATCTTATTGCTAAAAAATGTTTTGTTAAATCGTCATTTAATCTAATTTGTTTAATTATTGTGTATTATTATGTAAAATTAATTGAAAGATACTAATATTGTATCGCGTGTGGCATCAAAGAACCAATCAGAGCAGAGGAAACTAGCCCCGAGCGGGATCGGGGCGCCATCTATACGTTCACCAGATGTAACTGAGTTTTAAAGTCTTTTGTTATATAAAGTAGCGATATATGTGCATTGGAGGTTATTCTTTCGAGTAATTCATTCGGAGTTAGCTGGTCAAAGTGGACCATTAGTGCAGTTATTGTAGGCGGTGAAGTTAGGTCCGAATATAATTGTCCGCTGCTCGAATATATTTGTATGATTAACGTATTAAGAGGTAAATAGAAAAGTACTTATTTTCTTATTGTCAAACTACGATTAAACTATAAGGAACAGTGAATATATAGTTTTGTGTTCGCATTACACCCTGATAACGCCCACAAGACCCGTAAATGCTAATTGTGATGTCAGGAGAATAAGCTATTCCTGGCATCAGTTTCATTGAATATATATAATAATGAACAAATAATAATTTTCACTTATTTTTACTTTTCCTTAACCATTTTCCGGGAGTAATAATAAAACTATACGGTCCTAACCTAGTAAAGATGTAATCGATGCTTGTTTGTCGTTCATTCATATCGTTTTACGTCATTAAACTCGATTATAAAGAATGTAAGTAATCCCATTTTATTGGAATTAACGTTATTGATAGATACTATAATCAGAGGAAATCATTACTTGTTTAGTCACAAACTTTAAGACTTCATTAATCTTGCTGCTTCGCCGACGCTGATCACTAGTGGTTTTATTTTTAAAACATATTATTACCTGAAACAAGATAAAATATAATATTAATTATATATACATACTTCATTTGCCATTACAAACAGGCAGACCGCAGTATATTAACAAGGAATCATCCAGCAGTGGACATTATATTTTAACATTATAACATATCATTACAGTCAACATCTTTCTGTCTGTACGTTGTGTTCTATGAGTCAAAAACCACTAAATCAATATACATGTTTTTTTTAAATCATACATTTATTCTCTGCCCAAGTTTTAATACATGGATTCTTATATTACATTAGTAATTGTGGAAGCGCCTGGTTAACAAAATGAAATATGTTCTTTGCAAGGGAAAAAATAAAATGGTTTGAAATGAATTATTTTGTTTATAAAGAATATCATCAGGCACATTATTTTCAATAACAAAATTGTCTGGCAGTAATACATTCATGTTTTTAATAGCGTTTAAAAGTTACTGAAAAAAAAAATTCCTAAAATAATTTGTAAATCAAAATTTCGACCTGTAAAGGTGTGATGCGCATTAAAAACACAACGTTAACTGGCTATCAGGTATCCTGAATGCTGTTGTGGAAGGGCATAATATATTTTCATTAGACTGGGCCAAAAAAATCAACAATTTTTTTTAAGTATATCCCAAGTAATATTTTCGATATACTTAAAAAAAATTGTTGATTTTTTTGGCCCAATCTAATCTTCATACTAAAGAACCAGCTTTTCTAAAATTCTCATCCTTGTAACGTTGCTGGCTCTTGTACTAAGGTGTCGCAAAAAAGTCTAGTTACATTAACTAATTTCTTTTCTTTCGTTATTCTGGAGAACCCCTTGCGTTTTATGGGAGAGCCAGCAACGTTGGAAGAACGAGAATTTGAGAAAAGTTGGTTCTTTAATGTGAAGATATATTATGCCCTTCCAAACACGATTCAAGATTCTACCAGGTGGTAGCCGGTTAACGTTGTATTTTTTAATGCGAATTACACCTTTACAGATCAACATTTTGATTTATAAATAATTTAAGGAACATTTTTTGTCAGTAACTTTTATAAGTTTAACGTTTATAGGTTATTAAAAACATGAATTTTTCACTGGCAGACAATTTTGTTATTGACAATAATGTGCCTGGTGATATTCTTTATAAACAAAATAATTCATTTCAAACCATTTTATTTTTTCCCTTGCAAAGAACATATTTCATTTTGTTAACCAGGCGCTTCCACAATTATGGCTATTGCATTGCATTATGCAGCCAGTGTTGCGCTAAGCTAGAGCTATAGCTAAGTTATTCTATACATAGGTTTTGGTAGGTGGTAGAGCCACGCTGAAGCTATTACTGGTTTAGGATGAATGGATTGGCTCACCCGGGGTAGTACCACCCTCTCACAGAAAACCAACGTGAAGTAACAATGCTTGCATTGCTGCGTTTCGTTCGGTCAATGAAAGCACCGGAGGCCCACCTTTCTTCCCCTTCCTCTTTTTCCCTTCCTTTTCCCTTCCTACTCCTCCAACACAGGCTAGCAACGTACTTGCGTCTCCCCTGGTGTTGCAAGTGTCTATGGACGGTGGTGATCACTTAACATCAGGTCCTGCCTTATCCCCCACCTGACTGTTTGCCTTCTATGACATAAAAAAAAATACATATTATTTTTAATTTACCATTTTTATGTCGAAATAAAATAATCTTCTTCTTCTTACCCTTATCCCACATAAGTAGGGTCGGTACAACATGTTTCTCATGTTGTGGTATATGATTTGGCTTAATTTTACGATCGGCCGCCTGCCTGACATCAACCCTCCTTGGGATTATTTTGTTGTACTACTGTATTTGTGATTATTATTATATAGTTGCGAAATCTGATGGGCTCTTTTAGCCTTACAATTGTTTGTTCCGGTTAAATACGAAATTCTTGAAGATTATGGTTAGCTTGTTATATCGCCATTTTTATGTAACGGAAAACTATCCAACTTTAGACTGAATTTTCTGTTTTTTTTTCAAGGTTCGTGGTTTCAGAGTTTTCTCACTAATAGTAATAACAATATTAGATATAATAAAACATTATAAAAATATAAAATAGGAAAACTATAATAGAAAAATAAATGCAAATAAAATGACATGTCAGTGTCGAAATAAAATAATATTAAAAAAAAAAGTGTGTGTGTATTTATGTACACGCGTTAGAAGTTATACATCTTTGGCGTACAAAAGATGAAAATCTTTTCTAAAACTTTATCTTTCGCCTTATTCTACGTTTGTAGAAAAAACGACACTAACAATAGAAAAAAGGTATTTAATACATTGAAAGTTTTAATACAAAGAAATACATACAACATATACAACGAAACAAAATGTTGACTATAGCTAACTTCAGGGTGTCGGTTATTCGTGACGGTGTGCGGGCGCATCGTAATAACTTCAGGGTGTCGGTTTTTCGTGATGGTGTGCGTGCGCATCGTAAAAATTTACTCTCAACATTTTTCCCTAACGCGCCTAAAGAAGTATAACTTCAATAAAATTACAGTTATCTTAACATGGCTTGAAGATACTTTTTTATTTACAATAACTAGCATCGGGCATGTTAATAACAAAAATGTCTGGCAATAATAATTTCATGTTTTAGTAGCGTTTCAAAGTTAGTGAAAAATAAAACAATCTAAAATTTTATAAACTTTAATATTTTTGCATGTAAAGGTGCGATATGCACTAATAAACGCAACGTTTACCGGCAACCAGCCGCCCGCACGCTATGAGGAGGAACATAAAGATATTTATAAAATTTGGCTTATTGAAATTCGCTGTCGTAACCGATGCCTAGCTCTTAGACAAATAGTCACAGGCAAGTGACAGCTGACGCATCTTGCTTTTTAATATTTCTATTTTTCTTTAATACAATGGAGTGTGAAAAAGTTTTAATACAAGTTGAAAATAGTTATGATGTCGTTCAGTGTTTAAAATATCACTATTTATTTTACGAATATATTTTATCGTTTAAGTTAAGATACATATCAATAATTTTTAGAAATGTCTGTCTGTCTGTCTGTATGAACTCGCATCACTGCGTTCACGGTAAAACCTCACCAAGACAACTATAAAGCATATCCTCGAGTAATATTAGTCTAAGTTTCATTAAAATCGGTTCACTCTATCAAAAGTAAAGAAAAGAAAAGTAGATGAGTAAATACACTTAATACATTCAGATGATTTAATTAGTCACTGTTTTTTTACATTAGGTTCTACGTGCACGGAGTCGCGGGCACAGCTAGTTAGAAAGAGTCTATAAGAGTGAAACCAGGAGAACAGCTTGTTTATAAATTAAGACAGTTTCAGAACTCTTGAAACAAATAGCAGTTACCTTATAAAGGTTTGTTGCACACCGAACATTTCTTATCCTGATGACGAACAAGTCGGTTATGGAGGTGCTTTTATGTCTTTTAGAAATATTCGGATACATGTTTGGAAAGTTGTACGCTAAAAAAGAATCAATTTATATGGTAGCCAAACCACTAGAATGGATAGCCTAATTTACAATTTGAAATAGATGCGACTGGACATAACTAGTTCTCGGAAGAAAGTTCTAGAATTACATATTTGTAAATTGAAATGATTCAACCTAGATATTTTAATTTTGTGAAATATGTTTTTAGATTAACTTTGCTTATGACGTTAGATGGAGAAACTAATTTGATAAAACATTCTATGAAAATGATTGAATATTATTACGATAATAAAACTTTTTACTCTTTTATAATACGATGAACATATGACTTCGATGGACTTTTTGGCGGTTTCTTGGAATGATATGTAGTAGATTTTATATTCTATTCATAATCTTGTATTACTTGGCTCTATATTTTGTAATATTGGTGGTGTTTTACGTAATATAGTTTGGTTATTGTGCACAAATGAAGTGTATAGGAAAATATACCACGGAGCATGGACTCTGACTTGCCACAAAAATTTCCTGGGAGGTTCTTACAAGTGACCCACCGTCTTGTTAGAATATTGAAATGATCGCAAGAAATTTATAATACTCGACAATGGCAGGAGTAATCTATAATCTTTAATGTAATCTTTAAATAGTTTTATTAAGCTCGACATATAAAAATAACTGACAGTTATTTAGTCGTTATATTTTCCACGGTATTGATTCGTTTTTATCAACATTTCACCAACTATCCGAACAATATCATCGAGCCGACGTTCGGATTGTCCTACAACTAGAAAAGAATAAATACATACTCGGAAAGTTATCTTGTTAAAATTTGATCAAAATGTAATGAACTTTCTGATTAGTTTGTATCCGTTGCGTTATTCTTTCTCGATGCTCGTGGGCTTCTCTAACGAACTTTCGTCAAATTTTTCTGGAACACAGGTTTCATGATCCCAAACTTCCATGAGTTCACCCATTTCGTGATTGTGCCTTCTAATATAATATGTATTGGATCTGTTACTCTATTTATCAATAACATTAAAACAAAGCCAGAGATTTCATTTGTTTTTTTAGTCAGGCATAGTCTATAAAATAAACTTCTTGCCACATTTCTGGAATTTTGGACTAAACAAGGGCCACGACAAAATCGTATTAAGAATTAAACAAAGCAAATCGATACGATAAAACTGGTAATATAAAATACAGTTGCTATTCAATGGATTTCATAAAGTAAATTGGAATAAATGCAGTCAGTATGAGGGTTTAGATGCGCCGCAGGGCGTGTGTACTGTTACAGACAGACGGTAATATCGGCAGTAGCAGTAGTAGCAGCTCGTCGCATTTCATTTGCATTTAATTCCCCGCCAGGAGCCGCTTTACTATCAATCGCTTGCGTTCAACCATTATTGGTTTCCGTTTATTGCGTTTCAATTTCAAATTACAGACACTAACACAAACTGTCAGTAAAATATTACAGTGGACGCTACTTTGCACTTCCGCCTGGAATTGATTGAACACTACTACGTCTAACTGCAACAAAAAGCGAATTAATTAATCAATATATATGTATATTCATATATTAATTATACAATATATAATTATTATAAATAAAATAATTATCAATAAATTAATTAAAATATGCTGCAGATTGACGTGAAATCACGACAATCGATTACACCTGTTTCGCTCCATCACGGAGCATCTTCAGATCGATGTTGATTCTTCCGATGGGAGCGCGCGATTCGCTTTTTTTTGCAGTTAGGCGTAGTAGTATTCAATCAATTCCAGGCGGAAGTGCAAAGTAGCGTATTTAATAATGGATTTCCACAAAGTAACGCCTTATATGTATAGTATATATACCAGTTAAATTGCATCGACATATCTTGGATACGATGCAATATGAAAATTTTAATTAAGTAAAATGATATCACTACTATCTTCAATTTTTGTAATCGTTTATCTGATGAAGACGCGTTTTATTTTTGATACTCACATTATAATGACAGTACTCAATCAAAAATTTACCTTGTGGATTAATTTTCAAAAGAAGTTTATGCAAGTGCGAAACGATGTCCCACACTTTCTAATGTAATAAAATAAGTTTTTATAGGTAGATAGATTAAAATTAAGATTGGAATTTAAAAAAAAAAAATGGATTTTTATACAATAAATTCAAATAACAACAAATTAGTCAAAAAATTGTTGTGGTAGTACGTTCTGTTTATAAGTATTTTGGAGTGAGTTCAGGATCAGTTTAGGGTCACCTAAAAGAAACTACTAGCTCCTTAGTTACTTGATTATTAGCACTGTCTGGTTCAAAATTACGATAAAACAGTTTCAGCGTAACTAATACTTCCCAATATATGTGAAAGTCACGATTCTCAGTTAAGGGTATCGCGTCACTGTAAACTCAAATATAAATTAACTCAAGTTAAGTCAATTAACTTAAGTTATTGTCAGTACAATAGTCAATTAAAACGCAAATGAGTCCGTAATTATGTAAAGTGATGTTGGAATTTTTATTCGTTGCTTTATAAACGAATTATCAAGTGTTTTCTCGTTAACTTTTATCACATTTTAACGTACTTCCATTACATATTCTATTTATATTAGCTACTTTTATTTTTTTGGGAAATAGAATACTAAACAGAGAGTAATATTTTTCGGGTGTTTTCTATATTTGTCAGACTCTACAACCTTAACTGTTAACATACGGATTTTTTAAATTATTTTACTGTCGTAGCATATATAGGTATATTTAAAAGAAGATTTTGATTATATTAAGGTATCCAGGACTGGTTTTAGCTTTCAGAGACCATGGTTTAACAAACTATAGTGTCGCTACGTCGCTACGCGTATGCTCTGTGAATGAAATATGGAATTAAGCTTATTTGAATTGTGAGTTTGGTTTGGTGAATTGTAATCTCTAGTTTCATTACTACATAGTACCTACCTAATTATGTAAATTTATAAAGATATTTTTTCAACTACCAACAAAAATGGTATGGTCATGACCTTACTGAGCACATACGTATATTGACATTGAAGTATCATTCTTATGTGTATACTATATAGATATAATAATTGTGTTTACTGTTAATCTGTACATTTTTTTCTCTATAACATATCTGATACTTGAGAAATTTGAGGTGAAAATGTATTTATATCAAATAAAATCGAGAAAAAATCTTAAAAGAACGGTTTCGAAACGTAGAAACAAGCTCAAACCGTGTAATAACCGGTGCGAAACAATTCCCAAAGTTCACGTCTTTCAAAACATTAACGTTTTTATCCGTATCATGTTACTGACAGGTAAAACCTCCCGACAATGATAAAGGGGTGGAATCCACTTACGATTTTCTTTTATTCCACACTGACATAAAACAGTAGGAATATATACGAAAAAGAATCAAAGACTATTTCTATATACACATAAATTGACTGCATATACTGTGTTAATATTTATCGAATTTATATATTCAGTAAGACAATTCGAAGCTGCAGTACACCCCCCATAACATTTTAAACAATTTGAATTTAAAATATGACAACAATCGAATTCAACAGTTCTTAAACTTTTAAAAACTATGGAACACTAAATAAACCTCTTTCATTTTATAGTCTCTATAATACATAACAATAAACATAAAGCAATAAATACAATTCGTAATATGAATTCAGGGTACTTTCGTATTAAATGCACCGCGCTGTCGCAGCCGGCTAACAATATCTTTTTACGCAAGTCTAACCTAACGTAACTAAAGATGAAAGAGCAGGCAGCTGAAAATAAAACCTAACTTAACCGATTTATTTTTCTCAATTTTGCCATCTTGGTTCGGTTAGGTTAGACTTGACAAACAAACTTGAGAGACTTGACGAGACATTTAATATGAAAGTACCGAATTCAGTTATATCAAAATGGAAAACATATTAGGTACGATGAAATTATTTAATAACCAAAAAAAATCCCAGGAAGCAGTGACTCCCTATATAAAATTTTGTGAAACAAAGCCCTGGTAATATCTTACCTTTTATATCGTCTTCTCGCATTCACCCTTGAGAGCTTAACATCTTTGACCGTACTTTTTTTACCGACCCTCCCGATGAAATAACGGCAGTGAACGATCAGTACCAGCCTGTCTCTCTAAACAGAGCGTGCTCACGCCCACGCCCGCGTAACCACAGATCACGCCGCCGTGGTCTGGGGGTAAATTTCGCTCCCGCACACCAGACTAGGCCCCCCTCGGCAGCAGCTCAAGCCTAGGTCCGTTCCCTCGGCGTGGAGCCCTTGAGTACGCTGCTCGCGCGATACAGTGACACAAAATCTTACATCACTGCGACAACATTACACATATCACCTCCACACACGTGCACGCATACACGCTTACACATGCAGGTGGAAGGGTTTTATTTTTTTCCCTTATCAAACTGAAATAGTTTAGAATATTATCCGATACGAAATATATATAGGAGTTGTTGAGGTATGTATGCTTGGTACACATATATGTTTCAACAACTCGTATATGTATGAATAGTTAGCTTAGCTTAGGTTAGCTCAGATAGGTCGCGAATTGCTTGTATCAGGCAACAGCCAAAGCCGAGGTGTGCCGCGCACCCTTGAGCTAGTTGTCAAAGTAAAATCGGCTGAGTGCCTTAAGCGCTCGCCTTAGTAGTCCGGTGAAGCTGTTAAGACCTTGCTTGGTCAATAGCGTAGTCAGTTCGAGAAAAAAAAAAAACAAAAATTTGACCGTACTATCAAATCATATCAATAATTCTATAATATATAGAAATACCTATGAAATCATTACAAATTCGTTCCAACCTCTGGGGACCGTAGCGTGAACATAGAACAGTGTGCATATATGGAAACGAAATTCACTGCGTCAACAGAATGCAATTTAAACTTACTGCCAGAGTAATTTGTTAGGAGCTGAACGCCCTCTGCCGGCAGTCTGTACAGAGCTTCCTAAACACAATATTATTAACTTAGATTTTACGTCTAATCACGCTTGCTAATTTAAGTAAATCTTATGTCGCCAGGATTTAAAAAATATATCCAAAATATGACAAAGTATTGCTACTGCTGCTGACTAATCGAGCTAATCTCTGAAATATCTAAACCGTTTTTGACGTAGCTTATACTGATAGATGCAGGCGTTTTTTAGGTATTATCCATGCAATACTTCATTACACTTTTCCATAGGATTTAAACAGTAATGATTAAAAAATTAACTGAAGTAAACTAAACTCGGTAAACGGTAAGCATGATAAAGAGAATATTATAAAAAATAAATGAAAGATAGTTCACGATTTATTCGGGGAGAACGGGAACCATCAAGATCAAAACAAGACGACGAAGTCTGGGGCACCAGCTAGTATATTACTTAATTTTACTAAACAAAATACAAATCCCACGTAAGTATACGGGTTTACAAAATAAATCAGTTTATTTACTTTATTGTATTAAATTTAATGTTATTAGATTATTTCGGTTTAAAGAATTTATTTCTCAAAGAACATAGTTCACTTATAGATACTTAAAAAACATTAATAATTGTTAAGCTAATCATCCAGTGTTAGAAAATATACAAAATTGTTATAAAATATTTCTTATGCTAAAATACTGACAAAGAGAAGACAAAACATGTACTGAAGAGATGAAGAGAGTAAAATACAGATAAAAAAAATACAGTTAAAAAAGTGTAATAATTATACATCAAAAAATTTACTTTTTAGAAATAGCTTTAGCTTTACTTTAAATATATTTAAGGATTCAATTTCCCGTATTTCGATTGGTAATTCATTGAATAGTTTAGCTCCCTCGAATTTTATGTTTTGTATGCCATATCGAGTTGTCCTTGGTCTACTTAGGGCCAATTTGCTTGTATTTCTTAAACATCGTTTAGAGGTATTTATTGTAAAGCTTATATGTGAATGCAATTTTTTTTGCATAATATTTTTTACTAATATGCAAGTTTTGTATATATACATTTGCCTTAAAGTCATAATATTCGTTTCTCTGTAAACTTTTTCTGATGAAGTTAAAGTATTATAATTAAAAAGTATTTTTATAACTTTATTTTGTGCAATTTGTAATTCTTTTAATGTGGATTTAGCAGTACATCCCCACACTTCAATTAGGTAATCTAAATGTGACTTAATAATGGCATTATAGATTAAGTAGCGTGTTTGCATAGGAACGTGTTTGCTATATCCACGTAAGCAATAGGAAAGGGAATTCAATTTATTTTTCAGGTGTTCAATATGGTTGTGCCAAGATAATTTATTATCTAATTTCAGTCCAAGATACTTCTCACACTCACTTTTTTTAATAATTTCTCCGTGTATTTTTAATTGGGCATGGTTATGTATTTTTTTATTTTTTGCTGAAAAGATGACATATGAAGTTTTTGATGTATTAATTGTTAAAAGATTATAATTAAACCGACGACCACCACAAAGTAGTATAATAGATATATCACTCATTTGTGAAGAGAGAAATCTCTTTAGACGTGTTGAGCGGTATTTCTGGCAGAAGATAAATTTATAATATCGCGTCATGACATGCTATACAACCAGTTATTGCTCCGAGTGCCGATAGATATAAAAACCACACTAACGTTAATAATTTCGATAAACGAATTCTCAAATTTAAATATTGTCATTCACACTATAACTAATATGAAAATTTAAAAGAGAACAAACACGGTTTATTTCATTGTTTTCGAGTTTTCACTTCTGTCTGCCAGTCCTTATGACTTCATCGACTTTTTAAATCAGCGCCTCTAGTGATATGGTTTAGAACTAATACCTGCGATCTATAGGTATGTATATATGTATAGAGCCGTGTTGCGTACATTTAATTTATTAATTTTTTATTTGATTTAATCGTATGACTAAATAGGGTATCCATTTTTTACTATCGTCGATTGATTGATTAATCAATTTGTCGCTTTATGACAATCTCTAAGCCTAGGGCTTGGGAGTTATATCTAAATTTAAAACTTAGGAGTTATATCTAAGTCTAAGACTTGAAGTTATGTCTAAGTCTATGACGTTGTTGTGCACTTTTGTAGAGTCGATATTTTTAATTTCTTTTTTGAAGTGAAACTTCTAATGCGACTTCCAACATGGTTGCGTTAAACGTTTAACGCTACCATGGAGAGGGTATGAAAGCACTGTTGCGTTAAACGTTCAACGCTCCTGGGGAGGGGGAATAGAGAGAGACTAAGCGAGAAAAATAATCAAACATTTCGTATCTTACTTTAGTTATCATAATCCCATTGTAAATGTTATAGATTTGGATATTTATCCACTCGAAAATAATAATTAAAAGATGCGATCAATTGTGAATTGTTAGAAATGTTAATAAAGTTTGTCTTAAAAAAACAATATGATTTCACTAAAAATCAATTTCTACCCATTCCTATTTTCATTTCCACATTAGGAAGTTTCACTTCTTCCGCGCGGAGGGACTCCACGCACTATTTTTTTATGTTAAATACATTACCTTTTCACAGCGGTCGCACTGAAACGGCTTCACGTTCAAATGTATCCTATTCGTGTGCCTCTCGAGGTCTCTTCTGATCGCGAAACGTTTGTTACAATGCTCACAAGAAAGTCTAGAACATAAGAAAATACCAATATTTATTGAACATACTTGCAGACTGACTTCAATCAATAGTTATTTATTATTATTGGATTTGATTTTTAAGATAGTTTCTTTTTTCAATAATAAAAAAAATATTTTAGCATTCTATACGGACTGCTTTTGCAGAACCCTAGAACGATTCACATAAAGTAGACACGAAAATATTATGAAACTAGCTGACAACTGGGGCATTTCACGTGAAGCGGGCAACGAAAAAAAGGTAAGGTTCTGAAATTCGTTCATATTCAGTCTATTTGGACTTCTAGTATGTATGAATGTGAATGCTTTATTATTAATTTTCTATCACGTTTATTTGTCAAGTTACGGGCTTCTAAAGAACAGTCACACCTGAAATTCAGATTTTCTGGAAGTAGTTTTACGAATTGAACAAATTTACAATAAAATATTAAACGCAGCGATTTATATAGCTGAATAATCGCTCTTTTTGACAATGAAATAAAACTTACAAAAAACTTTTTTTTTAATGTTCAAAACCGAAAAAAATAATTTCGAAACAAAATTTTAATAACTTGGGCATTTTTTTCCTTTTTTTATTACATCAAAACGTAGCTTAAAATACACATAAAATATACTATAACTGGTAAAATTGGCACAGAATTGGTTAAGGAGATAGATCGAGTAATGTACATGTATGTCGCACTGTACTAAGATCTGAGACTAGCATATTTGGGCGATGTTCCATGAAAATAGACATAGAATACTCAGTAAAACTGTTGAGTAAATATAAAGACAATAGAATGAAATAACACGGTAATAGAGACAAAACGATTTTACTTTATAATTTTTAGTTTTAAGGGAATTTATGTCAGAAACGGTGGTATTTACATGAAGACCTTCGATTGTTGGAATCTTCGATCAACGATAACTAGGTATCGGATCGGGGCGAAAAACACGTCTCGATAAATCACAACTCACTTGAAATGTGAGCTTTTATTTTGTTTAGTTTGTTTGAAACACAGCCAATGTAAGCACGTTTCACATGCCGCAGTGTATTCAAAAGATTAAAAAATAATACCCGAAAAAGCAATTTAACGGCCGGAGTATCTTACTTTCCCTAAATACATTTTGAAAAAGTTATATTTTAAGCTTTAAACTAACAAATAATATTAAATTTTGAACAAAATTACCGATTTTAAACCTGTGGTACAAATGTTTGGTCAAGGCTCGCCAAACACGCACAATAACGGGAAAAAGTACTCTATCCATTGCGTGTTAAAGTTGAATTCACACTAAATGTTGTTTATGTTG
>MU158777.1:910276-992529 GCA_015888305.1 Antheraea pernyi | reverse complement strand
AGAGCGGTGACCGCGTGTGATGTATTGTTCTCACCTGTTGTTTCTTGAAGTCGAGAGCTAATAAGTATGCACGTGGATGCACAGGATTATATATCTATTCAGCACTACTTAATGAGTTATAATTGCTTGCTTAGCGCCAATATTTATTTAGCAAAACCAACAACACGTCCGCTCTCTATGAACACTGGACGATTGCGTTATAAATAAACTTTTGGTTGGTGTTATTCGTAATTCATATTTCTTTTGTACTTATGTGGTCACCTAGATAATTCTTATTTACAGCTGGAGCCGATAGGCTGCTTAGGATCGAGATGGGATAGGATACGGTAGGATCTAGTTGTTTTCAAATTTACCGGTCAATTTTAATGTCACATGAGAAAGAAGATATAATATCAAATTTTCATATTTCCAGCACATCATATTAACTTTTAATTATTTTTTTGAATATATTTATGATATACTAAGATCTGTGATAAGACAAAGCTTGCCTATCTAGTCCATTAATTATTTTATTATAATTGTCACTAATAATATTTGATATACGTAGACTTTTTCCAAAAATATAATTTAAAACTAAAACGGCTATATTATTTATCGATCACTACATAAACAGATATGTATTTAACGTACATATACACCTGCGCATTATGCTTATTATCTCTTGAAACATAAATTTTTACCTGCCCGAGAATCGAATTTTGTTCCGTGCGAGATGCTCATAAAATTTTAAGAGTATCCGCACGATGTCCTCGAATCCTTTTCATGATGGCGACAACATAGTTTTCTTATATAAAACTTTGTATAAAAACGATTATGGAATAGATTCGAGAAAGGAATTGACACAACATACATAATTCTGTCTGATCGCGTCGTCTTCATTAGAAACCTACTTTATTTTAGAAACATTAAATTAATTATGAATATTTATTTTTCTGAGTAATTCGTCAGAATCTGTTCATGTCATCTAACTATTAACGTAGTATACAGTGGAAGACAGTGTTGGGGGGGATACACTGATCGGCCGGGCAGGGAGACCTGTAGAAACGGTTTTTCCGCTGGCCGCCCGCGGTATAGTACAGGGGCCCAATCGTGACTAACCACCATGAGAGGCTGCCCCATCATGCTGCGCATAATCTCGGGTAGGATCGTCGCGCCGGTTGGTGACCGGACTTGGGGTCCCGGCGGCCTATCCCGGGGGGGTACGGGGGCCCTTCCGTCCGGCTGATCAGTTGATCGCCTTATAACATATGCCGATTGATTCAACCTGCTTCCTACAGCAACGAAAGCTTCTCCATCTTCACGTCTCTCTCTTTTCTTCCTAACATATAATTTAACCAACATGTCAACACACAGAATTATTGCAGGTAAAACAGCGGTGCATAACCCCACCATCGCTTTTTCCATGGAGTTCACTAACATCCGTGGACTTCATGCTAATCTTAATGCTGTCCACCAACACCTCGAGACAATACGACCTGCCATTCTTTTCCTAACGGAGACACAAATCCGCCGTCCAGCCGATACCTCTTATTTGCACTTCCCCGGATATTTGCTTGAGGACAATTTTCAGGCTAAAGCTGGGGTATGTGCCTTTCTTCGGTCAGATGTGTGTTGTCGCCGTTTACGCTACATGGAGGACCCTTCTTTCTCTGTCCTTTGGGTACACGTAGACCTTGGTACTCAAAACCGCATTTACGTGTGCCTATACAGATCCCATAATGGGGATGATGACACTACTCGGCTATTTGACTATCTTAGCAGAGCAACAGACGATGTCCAGGCGCAATTCCCGACTGCGGAAGTGGTAGTCTTGGGGGACTTTAACGCACACCACGAAATGTGGTTGGGTTCCTCCAAGACTGACCATGCAGGGCGGACAGCCCATGCATTCGCTCTTTGTCATGACCTAAAGCAACTAGTACTCCAGCCCACACGGATCCCTGACATTGTAGGTCATGCGCCCACTCTACTCGACTTAATGCTGACGAGCCATCCAAATGGATATAATGTGTCAGTTGTTGCCCCCTTGGGCACATCGGACCACTGCCTGGTTGTGACATCCGTGCCACGCACTTTACCTCCATCTAGCGTTAGAATTAAGCGCAAAGTCTGGCACTACTCTTCTGCAGATTGGGATGGAATGCGTGATTATTTTGCATCAATCCCTTGGCGGCTGCGCTACTTTGATGGTAAGGATCCTTCGGCGATTGCCGAAGGAATTGCTGACGAGATTCGAGTTGGAATGGAATACTACATTCCATCGTCTGAAATCGATTGCAGTCTGAATGGACGCCCCTGGTTCAATCATGAGTGTGCTGCTGCTGTTAACAGCAAGCAGACCACATATCGTGCTTGGAAAGGGTCGCGCTAAGAAGGATCCCAATATCAAAAACCTCAAAGCAGCTTATAACAGGGCCACCAAGTCCTGTAAGAGAGCATACATTAGAGCTGATGCGCAGCGCGTCACCCGTATTGGCCAGAAACTAGTAGATCATCCGACCAACAGTCGAGCCTACTGGAAGTTGGCTAAATCGGTACAAGCGAATTTTTGCCAATCCTCACTGCCACCACTGAGGTACACAGATGGATCACTTGCCCACGACCCGCGTGAGAAAGCTACCTTATTGGCCAACATCTTCGCGGCTAATTCTCGACTCGACGATCGCAGCATCCTACCCCCAGTAATACCAAGAACCACTTTCACAATGCCAGAAATCCGTATTCGGCAAAGTGATGTGCGGAAGGAGCTGCTTTCACTTGACGTTCGAAAAGCAAGTGGTCCTGATGGCATCCCACCTGTAGTCCTCAAGAAATGTGCAGCCGAGTTGTCTCCAACTCTAACACGCTTATACCGTTTGTCCTATCTCGCTGGTGTTGTGCCCCATGTTTGGAAGAAGACCAATGTGCAACCAGTTCCCAAAAAAGGGGACCGTACAGACCCCAACAACTATCGCCCAATCGCTGTAACCTCAGTGTTATGCAAAGTCATGGAACGGATCATAAATATACAACTTATCCGGTACCTAGAAGATCACTCCTTAATTAATGATCGACAATATGGCTTTCGTCCGAAACGATCAACGGGTGATCTTTTAGCGTACTTGCTGCATCACTGGGGAGAGACAGTTGATAAACATGGTGAAGCCGTGGCAATTAGCCTCGATATAGCAAAGGCATTTGATAGGGTTTGGCATCGAGGTCTTTTATCCAAACTTGAGGCATACGGTCTCCGCGACAACCTCTGTAGATGGATCTCCAGCTTTCTGCATGAACGCAGAATACGTGTCCTCGTTGATGGACACAGCTCGCAGTTCATGATAGTTAATGCAGGAGTTCCTCAGGGCTCTGTACTTTCCCCAACCCTGTTTCTGATGCATATTAATGATATGTTAGCCTCTGGTTGCATTCATTGTTATGCTGACGACAGCACGGTTCATGGTGGATTTTGTAGCAGGCCCACAGCTAGTCGTGGTGAAACTGAGGAAATGCGGGCTGATCTTGTCAGTGAGCTCAACCAGTCCTTGGAACTCGTATCTGTATGGGGAACAAGTAACTTGGTTGAGTTCAATGCCAAGAAGACACAGGTTTGCGTGTTTTCTTGTAAAAAATCCCCGTTTTCCCCTCTTCTCTATCTTCAGAACGACTCACTTGCAAAACATGACAGCCTAAGCATCCTAGGGATTAACATCCGAAGCGACCTCAACCTCAGGGACCACATTGGGAGTGTTATCTCTGCAACATCTAAGAGATTGGGCATCCTGAATAGAGTGAGACGGTTTTTCACGCCTAGTCAGTTTTTCCATGGAGTTCACTAACATCCGTGGACTTCATGCTAATCTTAATGCTGTCCACCAACACCTCGAGACAATACGACCTGCCATTCTTTTCCTAACGGAGACACAAATCCGCCGTCCAGCCGATACCTCTTATTTGCACTTCCCCGGATATTTGCTTGAGGACAATTTTCAGGCTAAAGCTGGGGTATGTGCCTTTCTTCGGTCAGATGTGTGTTGTCGCCGTTTACGCTACATGGAGGACCCTTCTTTCTCTGTCCTTTGGGTACACGTAGACCTTGGTACTCAAAACCGCATTTACGTGTGCCACGCCTCGTTTGAAGGACCCCATGTCATAAGAGGAAGGGAACACACTGGCTGGGAGGCTATTCCACATCTTCACAGTACGACAAAGATATGAATTTTCGAACTTCTTCGTTCTTGCCGGGATGGTTGCTACTGTGAATCTGTGGAGACGCGTACCCGCCCGTGTAGTTCTGTAGTGGAAAGGAGAAGATGGGATCTGGTTAAACAACTCTTAAAAAAAAAAAAAAAAGACAAATGGTCACTGTTAGGATAGATAATCAAGTACTGTCATGTTGCCTTGTAAATTCTAGATCAAACACGATGTACTGAAATAGTTTCTGTATTTCTTATATTACAAAAAGATTTGTTAAACTTATATACTATACAACAGATTACTGTGAATTGAAATGTAGGAGAAGAATAAAGTTTGAAATCTTCCAATTTAAATAATGTAATGCACACATGCCTTAGATAACTTATGCCCATATAAACACAAAGTAAAGTGCCATGCTAATTAAAAATTCATCTCCGAAACAAAAGCGTCCATGGGAGATCATAATTTACCCTTAAGCTGCCTGAGAGGAGGAAAAATCTCCATAACAAAGAAACTATACAGATGGTCTAATGCACGAATGTTTTTGAATAAATATTAGGTCATATGACAATATACTAATGAAACTGTCATCTTCTGAAAATCCTTGTATAAAATTATAAAGTGTTAAATGAATATATCTTTGTTTTTATATAAACGATTGATATAATAGCAGCAATTTACCTACTAATAAAATACATATTGTGAACGAAGCCTTCTTTTAATTTCAGTCAGGTGATAAACTTTAATTTAATTAAGTCTACAATCTTGAGATTAAAATTAGTGTAATGGCGTGGCGTTATTTATAGTACAATATCAGGGGAAACAGGTAGTGACGTCACATGATGTGAGTCAACGGATTTGGATGAAAAGTAAAAATCTTCGTGAACTGATCCGGAAAGGACTGCTTTCTCTAAATAACATGAGGTTCGAATAACGGCGATAGGACACAATACCAAAATTATATCCTAATATTCTACATTCTGATTATACGAATGTAGTTTTTTTTAAATTATCGCCCTTTATAATGTAACGTATATAGATTTGCACCTTCTGTACTCTTTGTGAATTGTATCTTGTGCTTCGAATCAGTATTGTGAGGCTTAAGCCGCTTTCATGAAGTCAGGCTTCAGTTGCACGGTTCCCGGGTGCAGTGATTAAAGGATCAACCTCCATACATAAAACAATTACGGTTTTAATTCCAAAATATTTAGATAAACTTTCCTTTGTATTTACTTGAGTTATACCGAAACAAAACATACATCATCTGCAACAGCCGTACAAAACGATAAGGACTTTTCTTTGTATGACAATTGTGTGTAACATAAGTACTTTATTAGTGTGATTAATTTATATTATTTGAACTTAACAAATGGTAAACGACTCAGTTTCTAGGATTAGAACCTACATCCACCGACGCTGTATCCGAACACGCTATGAAAGTAAACATCGCAGCACAAAATAAGGTTTTTGTTTTTTTTCTATAACCGGAATTATTAATGATAGTCCTGAATCGTTGCTCTGATCCGAACGTAGACGGGATATACGAAAGTGCCTTCTCTCGCGACTCTATTGTTATGAGCTTATACAATGTAAGTCCTCTGGATATAAAATAAAAATTGTGAGTTCAATAACCAATAATATCATTACGGAGCCATTAAACTTATTTTTTATTTAAGCACAATACATATATCATCGTGATAGAAGTTTAATAATTACACATCTGAAGATTTTTAATCATGAAGACAATGTAGTAAGAGTATACTGTGTTATTCCCACCGTTAGCAAATTCACGATAAAAGCCTCCAACGAAACTTTACCTTACGTTTTCCACCTCGGAGTAATCTTTCAAAAAGCTTTCGTATTCATCTGTACATCTTAACACAACCTTAGAACAATATGTTCTAATGGATGTCGATCCATTCTGATAATTATAATTCTTAACTCATCAGATATACGAAACGCTTCGTCTAGATAAATCATATAACTTTACAGTTGCCTAAACTTTATTTCGAAATGTTTTTATTGAGTGACTTCTATCTCAAGTCCCAGTGTATTATTAAAATGATGATAATGGTTACGCTTGCAACTATATTTTGAATATCGACATGACAGAATATAAATAATCTAAATAGGAAAATGTCATGAAAATTCAAGTCATATTTTAATTATTACCTTATCCTGCCTTAAACAAAATGACAATGAGACACCTATGTATCGTCAACACATGGGTGCTTGTCGATCGCGTTTTCTTAAAACCCTGAGCGAATATTGGGTAGTACGGAAATATATTGCAGAGAAGAAGATTAGTCAGATTATTGTTTTTATGTTGTATAAACGTTATTCATTCTTTATAACGCATTCATTATGATTTATGCTGCTACTTTTACAGCCTTATTGAACTTAATAAAAATACCAAAAAGATAATATTTAATCAAGATAATCGATCTGTTTTTGATGTTTTTAGTATAGCTAATGATGCTCACATATTGCATTGTTCCTTTCATATTTGCCATTTATTTGTCAAATATTTGTAAATACTCGTATATTTCGTTTATTTTGTACTAGGCGCTAAACGTTACATTTCCAAAGTACTCGTGAACATGTGAAGTCGAGATAAAAACTTACTAATCCCATATTGTTAGAGGTAATTCGGTGCGAGTATTGCCAAACTTTAAATTGGATCAAATCGGAGCGGCGCATAACTTGTTTCACTAGTTAGGCATACAGCTGAGTATAAGCTAAGTCTTAGCTTAGACGCAATTCAAAGTTAGCGCCAAGAGTACACTTGGCTCCGTGTATCTTGATGGGTGACACACAGTTTGTGCCAACAGACAATAAAGTTTGGGCGTAATTGCTCAAAGGGATTAAGGATGCTTCGATTCGAGACAACGACTGATTTACATAAAATTAACACAATGCGGTATTTGTGTTTTGTAGTAACAGTTACACATAGACACTCTCTTATATTTACAAGTATAGTAATTCATACTTTTAAAATGATCCAAAAGGGATTAGTGTTAATTTTTGAGATTTTAAATTAAATATTCTAAAAATATATAACTATAAAGAAACGATTGAATTAAATTACACTGTTCACTTCCCCTAAACAAACCTTATTTTAATAAAATAAGATATTTAATTTTTAAATAGTCAACATTTTGCATGACTTAAAAATTTGGAATATTTTTTCAGTATATTTTTACATAATATCAGATATACAAAAGTTAACTCTTTAAGTGCAAACTAGATGAGAAAAATAGTCAATTTAATCAGCCTTAATACATTTTGCCAATTGGAACTAAACCGAAGACAAACTATATGTTTTAATTAAAATTGCTACAATTAAGTGAGATTACTTACGATGTACGTTGTTAGCGACAGCCGTGTGTATGACGAGGCAGTAACAATTCGGCGGCGAGGTGTTGTTTAGCATTCTGGCGACAGGTGGTCTAACTTAGTGCGATGTGCCGGCCGGTGACCATTTGCATGCATACCCGCTTCAGACATTCTCCACTGGCCACTGACGTTAATGTCTTATTACCTTAGCAATTTACACCACCCGACGCGACGGTTCTGCACGAGTTATATTACATTCTCGACATTACTGTGTTTATAGGTTAATATTTAACTTTAATCTCACTTAAAGTTCAGTTCATTTGTCACAATTTGTGAAGTGTTCGGGAGACACCTGTAGCGATGATAATTTGTTTAAGGTTGGTCGCTAACTATACTAGTGTAAGGTGTGGAACGTAAGTCATGTTAAAAATGTTGAATGTAGGATGAAAAAAAGTAATTGCGACGTAAGAGTGAATGGAAAGACAATAGAAAGCACAATTAGAGTGAAGGAGTAAATAGATAAGGAATGAAATGGCGCGAAAGATATCATTAAATATTATTGTAATTAGAGTAAGGGAGACATAAAGAACAGAGAGAAAGTAGTCCGGTGAAGCTGTTAAGACATTGCTTGGTCAATAGCGTAGTCAGTTCGAAAAAAAAAAGAACTGAGAGAAACATAAAGTCAATAAAGCGAAACGTAGCTTTTTCATTCACATGGCGTTGTTTTTTTCATTTTAAAAAAAATTTCAATATGAATTCAAATTTCATAATCGAAACCACACATACATGGTAGCATTTGTAGTGAACTGGTTATATCCACTCGTTCCACAAACGTAACCACACAAAACTTTGAAAGATAATTTGGTAAGTGATTCTGATATAATTGTGTTATGTTTCTTATTTATTTGAAACCAACATGAAAAAAATTCTTTTAATGTTTTATTAATTTTAATTTTTCTTTGTTTTAATGATAGAAAGTGTTTCATCGCTTTCTATTATTTTGTACATGTTGTGTTCACATTTAGGAGGGTTCATTTCGATTTTTGTTTATCGAACTCAGTTTTATGGACATTCGACAAATAAATAGACACCCTTCACCAAATTTAACGTATGTTACTTAAGGCTTTATATCTGTTAATATTTAAACATTTCAGATCCACAGTACAATTGAAATTTATAGTTACTTGCTGATAATTAAATTTGTGGACGACTTGATTTATATTTGGCACGCATCGCTATCCCAAGAGTGAGAGAATCGATATTAATGGCCTTCATAGCGTTACGATGCATGTTACTTTACCTCCACTGTCGTGTTCAGAGAATATATGATGATATATCATCGTATAACAATAAAAAATAATAGGAGTTTTCGTTAAATATACCATTATTATCTTTACCCTTTAACTATATTGGAGACAGTTTAAACTCAGTTTGGCACTCAGGAATTTGCCGCTTATTTAAATCCAGACTCTACTTCAGCGCCATCTGTTTCCAGGTTATTGATTAACTAGTAGTGCCCGCGGTTCCACACACATTTCAACACAGTAATGATTCTCGATTCATTGTCGTTGTCGTATGGTTGCCAATAACTAATCACTAACAGGTGCTTTTACTACAGATTTTTAACCTTGTAAGCTAGCAATCACGTAAAAGAATTTTAAGCATATTAAATAAATTTTAACAGTCATCTTATTTAATTTTTATTTAAAACTCAAATAATTTAAATCAAGATAATTTCATCAACTTGATAGATAAAGAGATGAATGTCCTTTCTATGTTTGTTTATTTTTATGGTTAATAATAGGTCTTTACCTATGAAATTGCCGTTCTGCAGTACTTGCCATTTCAAATCAAAATAATTTTTCTTTGGCTAAGAATTCTAATTTCAAATTAATTTTATTTTAAAAGCTTGGAATTCTTTTTGCAGAAGTAGTCATTTGTTTATTGATTAGTGTTACATTTTCATCGCATTTCAATCTTTTTTGTCATCATGGATATGATAAAAATTCGAGTAATTATGAGTACCGTCGTGGCAGCAACGCGGCACAAGTGGCACGCAACATCAACATCCCTCGCTTCCGTTCTGCGAATTTCGACCTGAAAAATGAACCTCGCGATCGTCCGAAGACATAGTCCGACAATGACGAATTAAAGGCGATTGTGGAAGCTGATGATATACAATCTACGGCTAAATTAGGAGCAGCTTTCGACGTTAGCGTCAAAACAATTTTGGCCCATTTGCGTCAAATTGGTAAGGTAAAAAGCTTGACAAATGGGTGCCCCACGAACTCAATGTTCGCCAGCGCGAAGTACGCGCCGAGACGTGCCTTGCACTGCTCAACAGACACACAAATGAAGGAATTTTGAACCGCATTGTTACCTGCGATGAAAAATGGATTCTGTTTGATAACTGCAAGCGCTCAGCAAGTTGGTTGGATCCTAGTTCAGCACCTAAACAATGCCCTAAACGAAAACTTACCCCTAGAAAAGTGATGGTCACTGTTTGGTGGTTTAGCGCCGATGTGATTCGTCACAGCATCTTACCAAACGGGGTGAGCATTATTGCAGATGTGTAGTGTGAAGAACTAAACACAATGATGGAGAAGCTGGCATATCTCCAACTAGCATCGGTTAATCGCTCGTCTCCGCTGCTCCTGCACGACTACGCGAGACCTCATACTGCACAGCAGACGGTCTCCAAGTTGCAAGAACTGGGGTTGGAAGTTCTCCGTCATCCGCCCTACTCACCAGAGCTTGTGCCCACAGACTACTACTCTTTCCAGAATTTGGATAACTCCTTGGCGGGAAAAAAATTCAATACCCGAGAGGCAGTACAAAATGCCTTTGAAGAATTTGTTGCCTCCCGTCCAACTGATTTCTTTAAGAAGAGCTTGTAAGAAGAAGATGTATTGATTGCATGGGTGATTACTTCGATTAATACAAATAAAAAATACATGAAAAAATTTCGTTTAAATCTTTTCATACAAAACAGCAATTTCATAGGTAAAGACCTAATATTATAAGTTGCTCCATCTGTCTGACCATCCTAAACATAATAGAAGCGTAAAGACACCGTCACGTGCTGTTCCATACACACTTATGAAACACGTTCTATGATATTTCCATTGTAAGATAACTCCTTTCTATGCAAATCACGTCGTATGCTAGGGCTGTCAAGTGTGTCAGATGTAATTTTATTGTTTTAACTATCTGAAGATACAATCAATAAATTTCTAGACAGGGATGCCACGGCCTATCTATTTTGAAAATGTGTTGATGAACATTTTTTTATTCCATCTCAATTAAGTGACAACCATGCGGCTGTCATGCCGGCCTACAAGCATTATGGCGGCTGGATAGGCATTAGCTGATCACGAAACTAGACAAACCAAAAGAGCTAGTTTTCGGTGAAGATAGATATCCAGATGGAGTCATACGATAGTTGTACGTCTTTGTCTGAATCCGCCTGGCTAATTACCAACCTCAAGTCGAAAGTCTGGTCACTTATAGGTCTATTCCGTTGGCCGCACTTGACAACCAGACCCCACTAGGGTTTAACGTCGTTAGCGTCCGACACCACAACATCGTTTAACATCGGGTGAGGTTGTGTTCAAACGGTAAAACATATCAAGTATAAAAAAATGGAAAGACATTATAAGAACAATATTCAGTTAGATCATTAGGGTATATTTAAATAACATAAATAAGATTGAAGTTTATGTGAGAAATTCAAAATCTATCGGATTTTAATTCAGAATATAACAAGAATTAAAATAAATCTGACCTTGAAGTTATTGTACGTATTGTACTTATACATTATTAAGTGTAAGTGTTTAATGACTTGGCTTATACGGTCTCAGTGATGTTGTCACCACCTGAAATAACAATCTGAATAATAAAATTATCAATATAACTGCGGTGAATCACACTGTGATGCACTTTCTTAATCCTTGGATTTACTCTTTGCACGTAAAGGAGATTTTCTTTTTAGAATAAATATATCTATGATATCTTAAGCAACAAACATATAATTCTAGTCACGTAATGGTAACCCTAGCTGTCTCTCCCAGGTCTGCACACAACCTGATCAAATCCCCGGGGAGTCGGAAACGTAATTGGAGAGAATCGAGACTAATTGTTACAGAGTCCGTGTAGAAACTATTTTATTAGGGAATCTGTTAATATAACGTATTATATATATCGTATACATAGTTGTATAGTATAGTATGTATTTTAATATAACAAGCGACACTGTTTGTGATGTGGGACGGATGTTAATTTCCCTTCACACAAAAACCTTTGAACGGATTTTCGTAAATCTTTACAATAATATAGCTTATACGTCAGAATAATATATAGGTAATAATGTATAAGGGTGATTATTTAAATTAATCAAGATATAACAAGTAAGCGTAAAGTTGGCAAAAATGTTATCATCTGAGAGCTATATACACATACGCTAGAATTACAAGAAGATAATGTATGGTGTAATCATCTATAAAGATAGAAATGCAGACGAAATGGCGTGCGACCACTAGTAACATTTATACTTTATGTATACTTATTGACGTAATAATATTGTGAGATTAAGATAAAAGTAGCCAATAAATAAACTCATTGGAATGTTTTATTAACCAGCCTGTACCCGCGACTTCCTAGTGAACATGGTTTCCTTTTCATAGGAAATCTGTGTTCTATCTTAATAATTGTAGGTTGTATTTTATTCTTTGAATTGAAATTTGATCACCTCACTCCGATAATATAAAGGCTAAATTATACTCTGAAAAATTGTATAACGGACTGTAAAAGTTTCGTAAATGACAGACACTTGCATTTCATTTATGTACGCATGATTTAGAAACCTAAACTGTATTTATTAAAACAATATCTTAAAAGTTACGAATATTATACTAATAGATGGATTTGACTTAAACGTACAGTCATCGTCAAACTTTTTGACCGCCCTGAGGACAGTCGCCATTATCACAAATGTAGAAATGTAAATGTATAAATACGTATTATATTATATTTACAACATCGAGACAACTCAAAGATAAATAAATGCCAATTTCAAATTTCAATAATAATATTTAAATTTTATTTTCTATTAAACTTTTGACTATATTACGCCCGAGCGTCCAAAAAGATTAACGAGGATTATAACTTATATCTTCGATTTACTTAACAGATACTTTAAAGTTACCGCGAAAAATCAAAAACGACAATGCAAGTACCGGCCATATAGTTTGAAAAAATAAAGTTCAACTAGCATACTATTTTTCCATATCATGATGAACATCTCGAATTGTTGAAGGACCTTATATTCTTTGAGATTTAATTGTAACAAATATTATATACTATTTGAGCCGGCAACGCGTTGCTGTGGCTGTTATTCCACGTTGAATTACAATTATGATAAAGAATTTGCGTGGTGTCGTCTATGATATATCTATAACAGTCGTTCCTACAGTTCTCTGTCAACTAACTAATTTAAAGCGCCATCTGTTCGAGACTGAAGAAACTTACAATTAAAAACAATAAGCAACATTGACAATCATTTAATTTGCAATGAAAAAATATTGAGTAAATTAACCTATCAAGTTGGACCAATTATACATAAATGCCAACTTTTATGAGAATCGGTTGTGTAGTTTCGGAGTTTATCCTGGACAAACATCATGACATTGGATTTTTATATACTTAGATAGATTAATGAATAACTGATAAAAGACAAAATCATTGTTAATTCTGTTAGGTCAATTTTTACGTCGAAATTCGGTTCAGATCCTGAAGTAACGAAGTTTTTTTCTTTTCCTTCCCTTTACAATGTTAATACTGTAAAACTCAATTACACCTTTTAGAGTTTCAAATAAAAGATACGATATTTCTTTTTTTTTTTGGGTAAAAGAAAATGATCGCTTTGACTCAAGTTCTTAATGGTATTATTGTCTTGGTCTCAGATATTTATGAATTCTTTTATAAATTGATGTGAAACGTTAAAGCTTAATGTTTTTTTTTAAGATACTTCGCAAATACGCATTCTGCTAGTGTCAATGACATGTTGCTAGTTGGTTATAGCCGTCGTAATATTTCATTTACAGCCACGGTTTAAACTAAATTTCGCATGTTTTAATATTGTCTAGAGTCTTACAGCGAGATTATGGATTAGTTCTCGCAGCGTGCAACTCTATTCTAACGTTAGTTGCATCTGCCCCTAATTTAGATCCAGTACATATTTGCTTAAAGAACATAGATATATGTACTATTCTGTCTTATTCGAAGAATTTTACAACGTTATATGTTGAATATTAAAATGTGTTTCATATTCATGATATTCAGAGACGAGTGAAAAAGTTATTCCTGGCGAAATATTGAAATTTATCCTATACTTTTTTTAGTACGTGAGAATGAATATTTATGTTGGTTAAAAGTTTTAAGCTACTAAGCTATGAATTTTACAAATAATATCATAATCTACACGTTTAAAAAAACCGCACTGTTGGTTGTCTGTCGGAGATAATTTTTGAAAAAACAATGTACCTACTGATTTTGAAGGATCTTGATGTGACAAATGTTGGACTTCTAGAGTGTTAGGTAGTAGTAATAGAATTAACAAAAATTACTTAATTTCCATAAAAGAGTTAGTAAGGATGGAATTATAATTAAATAAAAAATACAGCGCAAAATCTAAACCCGTGTAAAAGCAAGACAATTTCTTAGAAGGACGAAATAGCGGACACCGCCTTGTACCATTATGTAACAATAATATACTCCAGCTTAATATTACAGAGAAAATCTTGAGAATTCATTTTAGACAAATTATTTACAACATTAGATATATAAGAATAGTTAATTACAAAAATAAAAAAGACGAAGCAGTTACAATGCCGGGGGACAGAAGGGAAAACTCGAAACAAAAGAATAACTGTGTTCTTTTTATACCAATTATAGTCTGTATTATTTAAATATCTAAATTAAAATTAATGACATTAGTCTGAATTTCACACCAATCGGCACTCTGAGAAATAATTATATACATTTTTATACAGTGTATTAAATAATCAAACATATGATGGGCTAAATAAGCTCAATACAAAATATCATTATTACATGTACACAGGCCGCTATACTACGCTCTAAAGTCTGACGTGAGTGCAATACGTCACAAGCATGTCGAGGTCATCGGTGACGCGAACCTATAAGTTTTCTCTCCCAAAAATCGCTCAACGTGGATTTCTCTCCAAAAATACTTGAAAATATATATTTAACAAAAAGGAGTGTTAATACGATCAATTCACGCAAATTCTAAGAATTCGATACGATGCTATTGTGTATCGAATTTTTCAACGTTACGTAGCAATATGTCACCGAAGCCAGAAACATTGTAGTCTCCCGACAATTTGAAATTGCACATCGTCGCGTCCGCATCGGCCGCATTTTGCCAACATTTTCATCGCGAGTAGTTTTAATATTCCCTCCTTGTATTAAGGATGCGAACATGTTATCATAAGTGCAGCGGCCGGAAAATTAAATCGTTCGCTTGGGTGAATAATAATGGGATACGCTCGCATGTATCATATGCAGGTCTAAACAGAATTAATAACTTATAGGATGAAAAGTGAGATAGAACATATAAGTGAACGCATAGATAATTTCAAAAACAACTGAGACTAATTGTTTTTTTTTTTTGTATTATTAGAGAATTAGTATTGCCATGAGATTTAGCATCTCTTATGTCATAGTCATTTAGAATAAATTATAAAGTATATTATATACGCTATATATTATAAAGATATTTGTATATTTTTATCGAGCTTAGCGCTTAAAATATATACTATAAAAACTGAGCATGTTTATGTTGCCGTAAATATCAACCCTCATCAGCGGTTGTTCTTAAAAAAAGAAATATTTGTAAAGTATATTAAAATATAATAATACAAAAATTAGAAACTTTCTCGCTATCGTCCATCACTTTGTGAGTTCTTTCTGAAGCTCCGTAGTGCGACGCTTCGTTGTACTGCATCGTCAATTATTTTGTCATGTCATGTCGACTCGTTTTGTTGAATGCATAATAAGAGTTTCTCGCAATCTAACTTTATATACGAACGGAAAGACTCGAAACTTATTAAAAATATTTTAACGTGTAGGGGATTTAAAACTCAACCGGTTGAAGTTTTTCAACAACAATAAAAGTGAAAAGAATTAAAATGGCATAGAATGCATTAATATTTTTTAAATTCAAATACAGTATACGTCATCAAATCTGAGCTTTATTTGAAGTGTACGGTAATCACTCTCTTCCTCAAGGTTGTAGCATAATCTTAGGTAGTTTATAACCTTCATCCAAAAATAAACTATACAGTGCATAAACTGTTTTTAAGTATGGCTCGTAGTTCCAACTTCGTATACTTTCAGCAGATTCTCAAAAAGATTGTAATAAACCAGCAATTGTAATTACTTCACTTCACGACCAAAATGAAAACTACAAGCGATAAAAGCTCAGTGATTAACATGGTCGGACACAGCATTGATCGACATAGGTTCAAATGCTTACGAATGAGCCATTTCCGCTAAAGAAAACATCGTGATGGAACCATACCCCTCAAGTTGAAACTCTGCCGCCAAGCACTGTAAGTGTGTTATGGAAGGTGCACTTCAAAACTAAGTCTCCCTCTTGGTTTAACGTATTTATCATCTTAGAACCTATGAAGTATAACAAAATCTTATGTAAATGCAATTTAATTCCCCCAGAATCCAGCGTTCCGCTTATGAGGGATAAGGGGAAATACTTGTGGATTTAAACATATCTCATATCAGCGGTTGTTTGCAGTGTCATCGCTACCGCTCGTCACCAAATGGCAGGCATTATGACTCAGGAGCTATTGGATATCGTTTGTTTGCCGCGTGTTGCACGTCTGCCGTACTGCATAGTGAATCCTTTTGTGACGCCAATTCATCGTCACATCGCTAACTTGAATGTGTAATGAGCATTCCAAGCATTTTTATGTGCTTTACAAACAAATATAAAAAATATCTTGATAAAACAATCATACACAAAGGAGTGTCTGTAATCTGTAACTATCATATGAACTACACGGGCAAATTTTCTATATGGGCTTTAGTATAGCCGGTGTTACATTTTGTCTGGGCGTTTTCATATTCTTACATGCGGGTAGATCGCAATATGGCGACTGTTTTGTAACAGTCGGCTTCGCTTAAAACATACAATGGATCAATATGAGGGAAGAGGTAAGAAGAACTCATATGAGGGACGTGTTGAAAAAATATCCAGCACAGTATATTAAGCACTATATAACAGTTCCAAAGCCCTCCAAAATGGCGCTAACATAGGCAAAGCTTATGGATAGTTCGATGATAGAATTTTTGTAAACTTTAAATAATGCTTTTAGTGGTTTTGGAGTGCCTACTTTTATAAAAGTTGTTGAAATTATTGAACAATAATATACCCTACTACTACTGTAGCGCTAACCTAATTTAACGCATTTTGACGAACCTTTTTTCATGCACAAAGAGGGTTATTTTTACTTGTACACTCATTTTTTTTTAAATATTATAGGTGGCAAACGAAGATGCGGGTTACCTAATGGTAAGTGATCACCGCCGTCCATAGATACTAACAACACCAGGGGAGTCACAATTACCAGCATGTGTTTGAGAGGAAAAGCTCTTTCCTTCCTCCGGCGCTCTCACTAATCGAACGAAACGCAACAATGCATTCACTGTTACTTCACTGTGGGTCAGGTGGTAGTACTCCGGGCAAGCCGACCCATTCATGCTGAAACCAATAATTACCAATAAACGGACTTATTTAATGTTTTTTTAGCCCTTTTTAATTGAACAATCGCGTAACAATGTCCATTGTAAAACATTTCTTTAACCGTTGTGTGCAATGAGCAACAGCTAAGCCTAATGGTATGCCTTATATGAATCTATGGAACCTGGATTGAGGGTTGAACCAGACCATCCCGGTTCCCGTTTGGATATTCACGAAAACAGACTTCATTGTTAAAAGATTGCCGTGTCTGGTCACCCGGACAGTTGAATAGGGATCTCTTTACAAGTTCACTTAAATTATACAGCGTAAAGGTTAACATATTTATTTGTATTATCCGTGTGCTGACGTTGATGCGAGTAACTTCACATTTCTGCGTGATTGAATCTTGCCGTAGAGTTGCCAAGATCATCTTTACTTATATACTATTTGACGTACATAATTTTCTACGCATAGGTGTCGGTTAACATACTTATACCTAAAAAGCCGTTACAACTTATTTTTTATTCGAACTGACTACGCTATTGGCTTAGAAAGGCCTTAACAGCTTCATCGGACTACAAGCCGTTACAACTCAGCAGTGTGTATTTATATTAACATGATTTGGTCTCATTGAGTGAAGTTATTTCTACCTTGGGTTTTAGCTTCTAAGTATAAAATTAACGTTTTAGTCAACGTATATTTACGTGGAATTAAAAAATAGTTAGGTAATGTCAGCGACAGTTCTGGATGTCATTCATTACGCGTTCGCGGTTGACACAAACAAGTGCCGCATTAACCGCTTTGTCTGACGTATTTATTATTTTACTCACATTTAGACTATGCGACGGTGACCACTTGACGATGTGGTAGCAGTAGGTAGGTAACTATGTTAAATGCGTCTGATCACATAAGATTTTTAATGTCATGTTATTAACACAAGTGACTCCACTTACTGATACCTATTATTTATAAGTCGTGGAAATCCGTTCCATGAATTATTTCTTATTTTTATTGTAACTTACTACGACTCTTTTTATTACTGCTTAACCCTTATGGAAAAGCATAGTGATATATTGCCTGGATATAAGATAATATTCTGAACAGTCTATCTGTTAGTAAAAAAACCTGACAAACAACCTACACTTTATGTATATGCATAGATTCAATGAAAAAAAAATACAAATATAATAGATTAATATAAAAATAAACATAGTACAAGTGAGAAAACAAGAAAGTAGTCATATTCCATTGTAAAATATTAAAGTAGAGAAAGTACGAGTGAGATGTAACAAAAGCTATAAACTTTTATAAAAGGTGCAATTCCGCGCTGTCACGTGCCGGCTGTATTGTCGCTTTGTGTATTGAATTGGACGCAGGGACGCAATCAGTTCAAACGCTGGTGTACCTTAATAACGCCCACTTATGATACTTATTTATGAATTTAGCGGATATTCTTCCTTAACTTCCGTAATAATATTACAATACTCTCTTCATTGCAGAGGTATGGCTGACGAGGGGAGGCAGCTGGAGTTTACGCAGTCTGTCTCCCTGGTAAGCAGGAGCCTGGCGGTCACCTTCCACCGGGCGGGCCGCTGGGGCGGCTATCCAAGGTTGAGTAGCTCTTACGATACCTTGCCGCCCCAACAAATACGACCTGTCGATACACCGTGGAGTTATAGTCCGTGCGAGTCGGACATAACCCATTCTCTCCCCCGGGAGGGTGGGTATCTATAAGGGAATTCCCCACGTAAATTTTAAACAAATAATTATTTACGTTTCATATTTCCAACCCTTGGGCCCCCGTAACCGCGACACAGTTCTATTACTTTGTTTTCATTTAGAAAATTATCTACCATACATTTTGTGCGGTAATTACTCCCTTCCTTTAGCATAATCATACATAGCCAAGTTCCGTCCCAAAACAAACTATTTCTAAGTATGGCTCGTAGTTCCAGGTTATTTCTACCTTGGGTTTTAGCTTCTAAGTATAAAATTAACGTTTTAGTCAACGTATATTTACGTGGAATTAAAAAATAGTTAGGTAATGTCAGCGACAGTTCTGGATGTCATTCATTACGCGTTCGCGGTTGACACAAACAAGTGCCGCATTAACCGCTTTGTCTGACGTATTTATTATTTTACTCACATTTAGACTATGCGACGGTGACCACTTGACGATGTGGTAGCAGTAGGTAGGTAACTATGTTAAATGCGTCTGATCACATAAGATTTTTAATGTCATGTTATTAACACAAGTGACTCCACTTACTGATACCTATTATTTATAAGTCGTGGAAATCCGTTCCATGAATTATTTCTTATTTTTATTGTAACTTACTACGACTCTTTTTATTACTGCTTAACCCTTATGGAAAAGCATAGTGATATATTGCCTGGATATAAGATAATATTCTGAACAGTCTATCTGTTAGTAAAAAAACCTGACAAACAACCTACACTTTATGTATATGCATAGATTCAATGAAAAAAAAATACAAATATAATAGATTAATATAAAAATAAACATAGTACAAGTGAGAAAACAAGAAAGTAGTCATATTCCATTGTAAAATATTAAAGTAGAGAAAGTACGAGTGAGATGTAACAAAAGCTATAAACTTTTATAAAAGGTGCAATTCCGCGCTGTCACGTGCCGGCTGTATTGTCGCTTTGTGTATTGAATTGGACGCAGGGACGCAATCAGTTCAAACGCTGGTGTACCTTAATAACGCCCACTTATGATACTTATTTATGAATTTAGCGGATATTCTTCCTTAACTTCCGTAATAATATTACAATACTCTCTTCATTGCAGAGGTATGGCTGACGAGGGGAGGCAGCTGGAGTTTACGCAGTCTGTCTCCCTGGTAAGCAGGAGCCTGGCGGTCACCTTCCACCGGGCGGGCCGCTGGGGCGGCTATCCAAGGTTGAGTAGCTCTTACGATACCTTGCCGCCCCAACAAATACGACCTGTCGATACACCGTGGAGTTATAGTCCGTGCGAGTCGGACATAACCCATTCTCTCCCCCGGGAGGGTGGGTATCTATAAGGGAATTCCCCACGTAAATTTTAAACAAATAATTATTTACGTTTCATATTTCCAACCCTTGGGCCCCCGTAACCGCGACACAGTTCTATTACTTTGTTTTCATTTAGAAAATTATCTACCATACATTTTGTGCGGTAATTACTCCCTTCCTTTAGCATAATCATACATAGCCAAGTTCCGTCCCAAAACAAACTATTTCTAAGTATGGCTCGTAGTTCCAGGTATTAGCACGTTTAAACAATAAAAAAACTAATAATCTCTTGAACTTATATTTTAATAACATATACTTGTCAATTTATTTACTTTTCAGTTTACATATTGAATACGAAGGCGAAAGTAATGTATTTTATTATGGCCCGTACTTGAAATATTTTAATAAAATTTTTGTTCGTTACAAATATACTTTATTAGTATTACACATAATTTAAATATGATAATTATTGATATAAATAAAGCTGCTTGTTGTTTCGTTCTTAAATATATCGATATCTACGTCGCATTGCCCTTTATAACTTCAACCAATCGCCGTTAATAAATCCACACTCGTATTGGTTTAAACTAATCACATCATACCCGTAGACGTAGATCGGTTTAATAGGAAATCGCCTTGAAATATAAAAAATATAAAGAATTATTTAAAATTTCCCTTCTACATCTTAATGACAGCGAACAAAGAAATGGTATATGTGACGAGGCTACTTACATGTTGAAGAGCAACAAGACATTGTCTCAAATTAAAAAATAGATTTATCACTTATTTAAATTTAAAATGCGACCCTGTAAAAAATGTACTCTAGACCGGACCCGGACGAATGGTAGTTATAAACTTTGCTGATGACAGTTATGACGATGCGTTAATATACCTTTCCCGATATAAATGTGTTTTACTTGTTGAACGTGTTCGCTTGCTAGATATCGTATCTTCACGTTTAACTCATCGAGTTGTGTCACATTTTAATTTCTTACTAATATTTTCAATGCCAATACATTTATTGAACCATCGTGGAATCTTGCATACAAGTGTTCAAGGGTACAAAAAAGGTATTGTGTACCTTTCGCCCAAAAAAGACTACTATTCCCGAAGAATAGGTAAAAATCTACATTGCGAAGTGAAGCCGCGAGTAAAAGCTCTCCGTACCATCCATCTCATTATTAACAGACACTTCAATACATATTATAAAACAAAGTTCTCCGCCATGTCTGTCTGTCTGTCTGTTCGCGATAAACTCAAAAGCTACTCAACGAATTTTCACGAAATGAAGTGGTTCATGAGAAAGGTTTAGGAGCATAATTTGTCACGGTTTTTTTTTTATTACCAGGACGGGACAACGTCCTCCGTGCCCGCTAGTTAATTTATATAAATCAAGAAAGAAAGAAAGATATATTTATTCAATACATACAACACGTACTTACAAGAATATACATAAATACAAAAAACAACAAGGTACTTTTCAAAATATTACAACACAAAAGAAACTATACAAGCACTGATAAGCCTGACTTGAAAATGAGAGGTAACATTAAGCCTTCGTAATAGGTTTAGAAACGGTACATTGCTTCGCTGAATTCAGGAAGGGCTTGCTGACCACACGGTCGAGAGGTAAACGCGATGGAACAGATATATTAGCGCTATTACATAAAATGAGTTGGGAATATCTTCTTAAAGTCTCGAAGGAAGAATTAAAGTTAGCCACTTCAACAAATTGTAAGAACGCAAACGATCTGGAAGTTAAATCATTGAACACTATCAACAATTTCTCACTTTACTAATGACAATCAAGTGTTGTTATAAAAACTACATTATTTCGAAAATATGCTTATAATCCTTTAAAAAATATTTAGCTTTTTTAATACACAAAATAAACTTTTTGTTATCTTTTTAGTTATCAAATGATACGACATTACGCATCAAAAACAAAATAATAAATTTGGAGGGTGTGGGGGATCCTAGTCAGCCATATAGTGAATTTTTCTTGGGTTACTTGAAATTGTGTCATATTGGTGGCAACTTCAATAGTAGTAGTTCATGCTGGTAATTTTGCGCAAGTAAAGTAGTGAGAAAAAATACCATGAAGCATGAATTCTGTGTAGTAAAATTCCCACAAGACTTCTAATAAAGGTACCGCCATCTTTTTGAAGCATTAGAGTCATTAAAAGACACTATATATAATTACATATTTATAATATTAGCAATAATCTTTAATAAAAAAGATTGGTTGCCACAATAGTAAGAAAAAGCAAGAAATTGCAATAATTATAACTTGTAAAACCACATCAGGATTATTGTCAAATATAGTGGCTATAATTTTCAAAATACATATTTATATACTAGAATAGGCACCAATCTACTAGTACACTGACATTGTTTTAACATATTATAATTCCTAATAAAACTGAGACGATACCATCGAGTGAGTGCAATCTGGTTCAAACTACAGTAATAGGTTTGGCGTTGGGCGCTCGTTCCGCGCAAATTGGGCGCCCGACTGCTTTTAAAACCTCTGCAGAGCTGGATACATAAGCCAGTATTACAGGGAATCCGAAGGGAAGGCATCTGTGAGGTCATCGGTTGATAATATAAACGGTGTGTCCTCGATTCGTGTGACATAAATATTTCATTTGAAATTTTACACATTCCAACTTTTTATACAACGCTATCTAGTACTTTTGTCTTGTGGCTATAAAGTTTCTGTTCACTATCGTTTACACCAATGTAGTTACGTATGATTATACGTATTTTACGTAAAGTACCACTTCTGCGTAGGGAGTCGACCACGCAGCTGTCCTAGACATTTGCAGTTCGTCTATTATCGGCAATGCTAGGTTCTCGTCGGGTGCGGCACTCACGCTATTACTTCCTTCTCACTCAGCATAATCTAACCTATATATGGTAATTGCACTGCTGCTAAAGGTCGTAGCTTAATGTTAAAAAGTATTTATTTCAATCTGACTGCTAGTTTCAAAGATTAACGCGTACAGATAAGGGAAAATATATTCCGTCTCAAACTTTTTATGATTATAAACATATACGAGTAAGAATTATTAGTTTAGCTACCGCAGCTGCCACTTTTGTAATAGCCACTTACTGCTTTCGAGATTAAACTCGGAACACTGATACGTAGGAATATTAATCGTTAATATATCTCTATTTTAGCTAAAGACACTCGCTTATTTTGATCGTTAACATATTTAATTAATGCTATTACCATTAATGAGTTGTTTAAACATATAAAGGTAAATTGACAGCTCCCTCCGGCAGAGAATGTGATGTTAATAAAATCGCGAATGTAACGCAGTCCGTCGGCGCGCTCCGTTCCGGTTTTTAAACCAAATTAGTTCTGCCACTCCATTGTCAAGTGCAAAGCGCCATACCGTTTTCCTTCATTTCAGTTTAATAACAACTTCAACGTTATGGTCTGCATTCAAAAAACCTATTCAGTGTATAAATAATTTTGTTTTGTAATTTATTATGGGGTGTTTATGAAGTATCAGATGATTTGTTGAAACGTCCGCAACTTGTACATATTCTACAGTAATAAATTAGAAGGCTCGACTTCAAATGCAGATTATAGTGAAGTGATATAAGGAGAAATTACTTTACTGCTAATTATAGATTGGCAAATAAAATGAAGAACATCTTGTTGTAAACAGTTGTGACACATAAGGAATAAAGTATAAAATAACAATTATATGCTTTTATGCATTCGTTCAACAAATTCTTATATCACTTACTACGTCATGATGTACTCCGTTAATGATTGTTTTATGAATTATAAGGTTTTAATGATGGACCGGTAATTACAAAGTTTTTATATCCTATCCTCTTGAGTTTTCAGTACGATTAACATAAACTGCAGAAAAATCCAAGACCTGTGGTCATCGAGAAGGATCCAGATCATCATGTTGCTGCTAAAACTCAAATAATAGTATCTGAGTGTTCTAAATTTAGTATAACTAGAGTAATTATACGGTACCACCGTTAGTTCCTATATGTTCGGCTTTACATACCTGGAACAAATTAAAATTAGTTAAAACTATGTGAACCATGGCCGTGGGGTTGACGCGTCACCTTCCACGGACAAATTAGAACATTCCATTCATGAGTTCCTTAATTGAAATTCCGTATACAAAACTTTTCTTACAGGTATTTCATTATACATTAAAATTTATAATGCTACATTGTAAGTGTTATAAAATATAAACACACAATTTATAAAGTCACGCGATTAATAAGTGTAATTCTAAGTGATTATAATTAAACTTTCTTTGGAAGCATTTGGTGCTTCAGCTTTTTCAAATTAATTTTCTAATATTGGCTTATTAAAATCGAAATTAATACTGTTAATTCACTTACATTTAAGAAGTTACTTGAGTTTTTTAAGAAAAAGCTAGACCTTATTACTTATATTAATTCATTATATAAAAAGTACAAACATATCCAAACGGTAACCATCAAGATGGAAAAGAGTGGACAAGCAGAAACAAAGAGCACTATCTCTTCAAATATTATCTATCTGATCATATGCAGGGTGAATTAATTGCAATTGCTGAAGCACTAGGTTATATTGACTCTTTAGAACATAGGAATTATGTTATCTTTACGGATTCTAAGAGTGCACTTCAACATGTAGCTTGGTGTACTTCGCGAGTTCGAGGAACACCGATAGCATACAAAATTATTAAGTTATTGGATGATTTGAATAAAAAAAATAAAAACGTAATTTTACAGTGGATACCATTTCATATAGGTTTGACGGGAAATGAGAAAGCGGATCAATTGGCTAGAGAGGCTCTTACCAATGATATACCATTTAACTATATACCTTACTATCCTGATCATCTTTATCTTATAAGAAAACATTGTCGTAAAATGTGGAAGGAATACATCGATGAGCGATCAGTTAACAAAGGCATATGGTATAAAACCTTGCAACCTACCTTACTGCGCTACACCTGGTTCGACAAAATTAAAATGAGTCGAACTGAATTTAGTACTGCCTTTCGACTCCGTTCAGGGCACATTCCTTTGAATAGCTTCTTATATTTAATAAAAGTAAAGTCGTCACCAAATTGTGATATATGTAACATTGTAGAAGATGTATACCATATAATGTCTGAATGCACACGTAACTGAGCCCAAAGACTAGCACTGGAGAGTAAAATGAAGGACTCATTAAGATCTGTGGGTGTATTAATGCCATCCTTGCTTTCCCGACATCAGAGGAAGCAAGAATGCTTTACAGGCTGGTTATGGTTGGAATGAAAAACCGGTAAATTATCGATTGTTTGTGTAAAATTTGTTTTTTTTTCTGTTTTACTTTGTTGTTAATCACTGGGGTGACATGGTCAATTTGTGACCAAACCCCAATTATAAATAAAGATTATAAATAAATATAATCTATCTGATCAGAGTGAAAAAAATACGTGCATTAAAATCTGTTTTTTTTTTGTTTAATTATTTTTAAGAACAAGTATCCCCGAGTTACAGATTAAAATAAAGGATCAACTTGCCATACTCCATTTGTATTGTAATATGTATAATAGTAAAGAATATGATAGTAAAGTGGCCGTTAGCGGATGTACAGTAGGGTTTAATATAGGGCTAGAGGTCTCTAATTTGTATTCCGGCGTTGGACAAGTCAACATCAATATTCTAATTAGATGGTACAAAGCGCTTTCAATACACGTCACGTGTAAACGTGTCTTTGTACACATAATAGAATTGAAGAATTGTCCTCTCTCGCTCAAGCAGACGCCTTGGAGGCAGGTGAAGATGTAGCAGAGACGGAAAACCAGTAAGACTTAGCGCGACAAAGAGTACTGAATCGGCTTGTAAGCACAAACAAACATACCTACCCAAAGGTCTTTAGTCAGTCGCTGGTCTGCAAGTTTCTCAGCTTGATATACACTGTTTCCTCTCGACGCCACTATTGCGAGTATTACACCTGATATATTGTAGTTATAATCCAGGCAGACACGATTTTCATAATCATCCAGCGACTTCTATTTAGGTTTGTGTTCAAAATTATACCCAACAGAAATAATTTTTAATCAATTATGACTGTTAGATCAAGCTGATAGCGACCCTGACCTTAATCTTTTTTGTCTATAATAAACATATTTTAATATATAATTTTATATTTTGCTATATTCTAAGATTATTAACGCAAATATGTTTATACCGATGCGATGGAAATAAAAGCAGTATTACCTGTCCCACTCTGTCTTGAGCCAAATGAGCCACGTGTTAAAAAGGTAAGCAACAGCAACTGGTTCTGCTGATAATACCACAAGTTTGGATGCGGAAAAGACGGTCAACTATTTTTTAATAAAGAATTCGAGTTGCCTCGTCCGTTGAGACCTTAAACCCTCAGCTGATTTATTAAGAACCAGATCTGAAAATGGCGGATCATATTTTTAATTTAGTTTTTAATATCACGACATCATAAATTGAAAATTTTATGGTTTCATAAGTTCGTACAAAGGAAGAAATAATTTAATAATACATTTTACATAAAAAATATGATTTTACACTATAATTTGTTGTTTATTAAAATTTAAGCTTATTCTGCTAACAGTCTGTTGACCTGTTCCTCATGAGGTCTACATTCGTTAGAACTACCTTTATGGTTTTGGATAGTTCAGGGCTTAAGGTATATAGAGGAAAACCAACATACACCTGCCATTCTTACACGTATATGTACGTCGCATACGGGGATCAATCAGTGCATACCGAGCAGCTAATATGGCAGCGATTATTTGCAGTGGAATACCGATGTCTTAGGGGTCTGGTGGTGAGATTATATTGCTGTAATAAAATAAATGTTCTTTCCTGTACTGTCGATTTTATTTCACCACTTTTAAGTTAGAAAGGACCAAGGAGACTTCACTCTCCTGTAAGGTCTCATAATTTAACCCGTAAGCGTCGCAGTCGACAGTTCAACGATATTTGCGTAGGACTCCGTATTATTGAGTGGGATTTTAATTAACGCCCGGTCTGGGATAATTTATGCGGATTCACTACCATGCGGTAAACTGCTCGTAGAGAGTACGGGTATGGCAGTGAGATACGTCGATACGTCAACTGCTGCTGATGCCGTGTTGTAATTTTATATGAATATTCATCAATTCAGATCCTCATTCGATTATGCTTTTGTATAATGGATACATGACGTTTGCCGGACTAATTATAGTTTAACATACTTATATACAACGAAAATATTTACTCTGCTCAACCTCTGATAAACCATAATTATGTAGATATGTCTTTTCTGAGATTAGAATACTTTATAATCTATACATATATAATAAGAATGTAAATCTAAAGATCCTCTACTTTTTGTTTTTCGTGAAAAAAAAATTGATGCAGGTGTTTAGGAATAAGTAATAGAATACATTTCAATCATTTTTAGAAATGTCTGTCTGTCTGTCTGTTTGTTTGAACACGCATCACTGCTAAAGTACAGGGTTCACAATATAACTTCAATCACAAAACATAAAGCATATCTTCGGGAATAACTTAGTCATTGTTTTATTAAAATCGGTCCTCTGTATCAAAAGTTATTTTAATTTACGAGAGAATAGTAGTAATCTATACAAATATTATAAAGCTTATTTGTTTGGTTGAACGCGCTGATCTTAGGAATTCCTAGTTCCATTTGAAAAATTCTTTCAGTGTTAGATAGATCATTTATAGAGAAAAGCTATTATAGGCTATACGAATATATCATAACGCTAACACCAATAGAAGCGGAGCACCAATGAAGAATGTTTCAAAATCGTTTTTTTTTTCTTTTGAGAATTTCCGCTGCGTGTCAGCGTTAGCCCAAAGTCAAATCAAATCAAAAATACTTTATTCAGTTTAGGCCCTAATAAGGCACTTATGAACGTCAAAGACTACTACCGGTTCGGAAAACAACCCAGTCATCGAGAAGAACCGGCAAGAAACTCGATCGGGTACATTTTTTAAACATATATTTCCAATACATTATACAATGATTTTAGTGGATGCACAGAGAGGAGTCAATTCCAGACATCACTATCATTCACATACTGATCCACTCTATAATATCCTTTTGAAACTAAAACCCGTTTGACATGGCGCTTAAATTTACAGTCCGGCAAATCGGTAACATGCTTTGGGACTTTATTGTAGAACTTAACACTATTACTAGTTTTGCTAAGTCTGAAACATGGGACCACCAGTTTATTACAGTTTCTAGTATTTAGATTATGCCGGTCTTTTACTAAATTCAGTTTCTCAAAGTTTTTCCGGACATACATTAAATTATCAAGAATGTATTGGGAGGGCAGAGTTAAGATACCGAATTCCTGGAATTTCGTTTTTAATGATTCGCAAGGTCCCATATTATATATTGCCCGAACTGCCCTTTTTGTAATAAAAATATCGTGTCTACCTCAGCAGCCGTACCCCATAGCAGAATGCCATAAGACATTAAGCTATTGAAGTAAGCGAAGTAGACTAACCTAGCAGTGGCAATATCTGTAAGCTGGCGAATCTTACGTATTGCGAATGCAGCGGAACTTAATCTGCTCGCCAGTAGTAGTAGTATCGAAGTAACCATTCCACGTGGAAGTCGCGGGCAGAAGCTAGTTCATATTAAAAATAACTGCAATTTATTTAATTTCATTTCGATTGAATACGTGTAATTGAAATAACTAAAGAAGTTAAGTGAGAATTCTAAATATAGAATAAGAAAATTGTATATAAATTATGTATTTATCAGTAAAATGAAAGATAATTAATTGTAGTAAAAACTATATCTAATTAATTCGTACAAGCATGGCTTTAGACCATCTATTCGGACACGATTACCAAGTAAGTTTACGTGTGGAAATGATGTACAACTGGGGCGAGAAATGCTACGTTTTAATGAAGAGCCAACAAATTGGTCGAGGTCCCGTAATCTAACACGCTACCGGCGTGATCCCGCGGGCCTTTTCTACGTTAAACATTACGCTTCATAATAATAAGACCTTGAGTAATGATCGCAGGGATCTCACATATTAAACTCCTACCTATTTAACGGGAATACCCCCGGTATCCAAATTAAATTTTTCTTTACAATATTAAGTATGTATTTGTCTCGAAATAGTTTTTATTCCGTTATTAATTATAGTTTTATTAATGTGAAACTTAACAATTAATAACCAATTTTGTAAATCCTGTATTAAAGTTATTAGAAATAAAATTGAAATGTCAATTCTTAGTTACTTAGTTCTTAGCAATGTTTCCATCGCGATATTTTTCTTCACCGAAATCCAATTCATTCGCATGGATTCGATTCTACGTTCATCAAAGCGGTATCCAAGCACAATAGCTCCTGAGCCATCATCGCTACATAGCATTATATCCTCATTTAGCACCAATTGAAATTCGAACAAGGGATCCATGGGACGGAATGTAGCGTCAAACCGTACAGTACCAAGTGATTATCTAATTATATATATTTTATTTATAAACTAAATATTTAAAATAGAAATCTTTTTAAAATAGAAAGCTTTCGTAAATACCTGAAACGCACTTGACAATAATCTATTATACATATAATAATAATGTAAATGTAACGTGTTTATACTTTTTAGATATTTGTGAAAAAAAAAAATGTTGCAGATGTCTTGGAATAAGGAACAAAATGCATTTCAATCATTTTTAGAATCTGTCTGACTGTCTGTTTGTTTGAACACGCATCACTGCTAAAATAAAGCATGCACGATACAACAATAATCAGAATCATAAAAGATATCCCCGAGTTGATTTCATTAAAATCAGCTCACTCTGTCAAAAGTTATTGTAATTTTAATGACGACGCGACCTTATACTGGAGAAAAATAGATAAGTGATCTTAATACATTCAGATGAATTTATTAATCAGTGTTTATTTACGTAAGGTTCCACGCAGACGAAGACGCGGGTACAGCTAGTTGTTTTATAAATTAATATATTAAGGGCAAGTGGATACATTTCCTTTGCCTTTTCATTGTAGCACCGTTTAGTAACAATAATTTGTGCACTATAATCAAATTATATTACTGAAAAACACGCAGAAAATTAGCATGCGTCTGATTCTGATTATTAACTGCAAAACAATAAACATAATAAAGATTGATAATTGACATCTTCACATCACAACCTGACACGAGTGATCACAATTAATTGATTACATAGCTAGCATACATTTAAAATAACAAACTTCAATAACAAAAAACCTGTTCTCAGAAGATCCCATGACGTTAAGGAAAATACCGTGTTCAAGGTCGAATCACAAAAATAAAGGTGACACTAAAAACACACTCGGACTCGTGTGACCATCGTTAACGTCGTATATTTAGATAGGAATTAGTAGATTATTTATTGAGACTACTAGTATACTGGTTCAATTACGATTGTCGATATACCAAGTGATTTTATCAAATAGGAAAACGTTGCAACTTTTGTTTAAAAACAACAGTAAATTGAAAATCGCTACGAAAACATTACTTACGAAGTTATACTTCCAGCAACTAGACCAGTGGAACCCTTCTATTATAAATACAATCATATGACACTACTACATATTTTACTACAATACGGAGCTCGTGTATAAATAAAATTACATTTGAAAACTGATTCTTAAATATTGGACGACTCTTTGAAGACGTTATTTTTTTTCCTAAATTGAAGTTAGTGTTTATCTTATTAAAAACAAAAAGAAAAATCCTAGAGTTAAACATATGTAAACCTACAAAGACTTGTGAAGTTAGTTAACTCACGTTAACTGTACTCAGGCGCATTCTTCCAGCGCCTGGCACCGGGTGGCACGAGCTCACCTACACTGTTATGTACAAATATAGACCGTAACTTTTACAGAATACGATTGAAATTACAATGAATAGTCGATATAATATGGTTAAAACAGGTAAAATACTAGTCATAGTGTAATAGTCAATTAGAGAATCAAGTTGATTAAAAAATGACAGTCGCAGAATAGATTTTAATCGACATGTTTTCAGTGAGCGGGTTATAAATACACCTAAAAAATACACTTTGACGAAATAGCGAATTAACTATTATAATTATATAACTAGAGAAATTTTGCATCACTTTACACAGCCCAAATACTACTGATTTCAATAGTTTTATATCTTAGTAATTTCCGAACATTAATCAGTATATGTATAGGTATTCCAGTTGTTAATAAATTATCTATACTAATAATATTATAAAGAGGTAAAGTTTGTGAATTTGTGACGTTGTAGGGGGTACTCTCAGGAACTACTGGTCCGATTTCAGTGTTATATAGCTCATTTAACAACGATGGTTATAGGCTATATATCATCACGCTAAGACCAATAGGAGCGGAGCGCCAATGAAGAACGTTTCAAAATCGGGATTTTTTTCCCTTTCGAGAGCTTCCGCTGCGTGTTACCGTTAGCCCAAAGTAACTATTCCACGCGAACGAAGTCGCCGGCAGAGGCTTGTATTCTTATATATTTAAAGTCAAGGCTATAAACTATATACCATAATTATAAACTATAAACTTTCATAAATTAACGAGAAACCATATGATTGTGGACATAATATATACTTTAAAAAGTTTATGTGCGATTTTAGCATCTTAAAGTTTTATGTGGAATATGATTTAAAAGCTTAGAAAAATGGAACAAGGTTATTTTGCAGATATTCGATATCTCAAATATAAATTTTAATTTATTTGATTTTAATTCACTGTTTAATGATTCCACTAGGTTAAACTCTAAAGGTTAAGGTGGTTTATAGTAAAGACACGCTTATGAGTTGTATGGAACACACAATTCTAATAACAGAAAATAAAACCTACTATCAAACTTTATGGTTGATTTTACCTTGAGAATTAAATTTTTTAAGTGTGCAGACAATATTTACATGAAATATTAAGAGATATATATATATATATATATCTAGAATTATGAATCAACAACAACTTTTGGCATTTGCAAGCGAGCTAAACTCAAAACTGTATTGTATGAAATGGTAATAAGCCCAAGGTCACATTTAAACTGTGATTGGAAGATTAGTAATGCCATCATAAACAAAACTTGTAAAAAAACCGAGTCTTGCAACTCAGTTACTTTATTAAGTCCCTACTTAAGGGACCTTCTGTCTTCTCCGTTACCTTCTACTTCTTGAATACAAGCAACGTATCTACACTTATCATTCCATAATATTATACATATACAAATACATACAGGTACACTGATTCATTAACTGCAAATGTAACTTTGTAATCCTATACATTTATATCGGATTACAAAGTGATTTATGCAGTTGCAGTGCAGTGCAGTCGAAAACTGGACCGATATTACAAAATACTTTAGGTTTTCCTTGATTTATACACTAAAGAGTATTGTATTTTAAATTTGAATCTATGTATGCTAGGAGTGCCTTAGAGTTTTGATGATCGGTCAGACAGTAAGGGACGAAATTAAGATTTTTTTTATGTAGCTCGGCAAAATGTCTGTACTGTGCCTGATGGTAAGCACAGTATAAATATTTTGACTAGTTACAGTTCTTAAACTACTACTTCAAATAGCATTAATTTTGAAATATACAATAATGAAAGGTACAAATTTAATGTACAAAGTACAAATGAAAGATAAGAACAATTTCAAATCAAAAAATGTGAAGATAGCGTGTCTTAATAGTTGTCCATTTGTGTTTTATAACATGCTTATGAAATCTTACGAGTAATTGAGTTTTTATTCTCTTTAATAATTATACACAATTAATTTTTAATATCCCTTTTATAGTTACGATGCAAACATTACCCAACAGGTTTTGATTATATTAATTTAAGTGTTTAAATAAGATAACAGATGTTAAATTTTTATTAACAAAAAAAATTAATTAATTAATTAAATTATTGTAATTTTTTTTTATAAACACGAGTAAGTACTAAACTATATTTATTTTTAGTATCTACGGTAATATTATAAATATCAAGCAAAGTTTTTTAGTTTGAATGTAAGCGGTAATTAATCTGCGGAACTAGTGATCCGATTGTGAAATTTATTTCGCTAATGGGTTTCCCTCCACATTAACCCTGAGTACTGTACGTTGTATTTTATTCTAATTAATTCTGTATATTGTTAATTAACACGTAGGAATTTACGAGCAGTTATAAGTGCAAAAAGAAATTTAAATATATTTAACAATTATATATTTCATAATTTCCCAAATGAATACACCACACGTCCGTGTTACCAGGCCACAATTACCTAAATAACTCGTAGACAACACAAATACTCTGATTTTAAAACTACGACTATATTTTTTTGTTTTCTCTTAATATAAAATCTTTTTTATAATTGGATATATTAGAAAATACATATTTAAGGTTATAATTTCGAAATAGTTAACACAAGTAACGAATTAATGTATTTATTTATATTTAGAAATGATCGAAAATACGATATGTTGATATAATACATATATATGTTGTATGTGCGCACTGTCAAATTAATGCAAAATATCACTTTCCCACGAACCCTACGCGCACGCGCACGAGTATGCTGCGTATATCATGCGTACACGCACGGGTCGCTGACCCGAAACCTCCATAGTATTTAGTCTATGGTCCGTAGTGTACCAACGCAACGGTACTTACGCCTTCACCTTTACTTATACCGACAATTGAAATCATACACCTAATTTTTTATAAGCCTTCTAAAGTAATATTTATATTATTTACATTTATAAGCCTTCATTTTAAATGGTACTAGCTGTGTCCGCAACTCCATCCGCGTGGAACCTAATGTAAAAAAAACTAACTAATAAAATAATCTGAATGTATTAAGTCCCTTTACTTATCTACTTTTCTTTCGTACGAAAGTCGCGTCGTCATTACAATTACAATGACTTTAGAAAGAGTGAACCGATTTTTAAGACGCGCTCTCAATTTTTCGCGGCTCAATTTTGGCATCAAGTCCTACTAGACGCGCATAGCTCACCCACACAGACACGACAACTGATAAGCTTGGGAATTATAGCGCACTTGTACCGACTTTGATACTTTTATAAAAAATATTACAATATTTTCTTATTTTTTTTTTTTATTTTTTTTTATGTCATAGGTGGCAAACGAACAGGTGGGTCACCTGCTGTTAAGTGATCACCACCATCCATGCACACTAACAACCCCAGAGGAGTCGTAAGTGCGTTGCCATCTTTCGGAGGGAAGGGTTAGGGGAGGGAAAGGGAGAGGAGAGAGGAGAGGGGAGGGGAGATGGGTCTCCGGCGCTCTCACTGACCGAACGAAACGCAACAATGCAAGCACTGTTACTTCACGTCGGTTTTCTATGAGAGGGTGGTACTACCCCGGGCGAGCCGACCCATTCATACTGAAACCAATAATAGTTTTTCAGCGTGGCTCTACCACCATTATCACCATCTTATTATTGATGTTCTACTTTTTGTTATATTTTATGCTATAGTACCAAAATAAATTATAATTTCGCAAGGTTATACTACGTCAAGAACAGTATAACTAAACTATATATGTATACGTATTAGACAAAAACATCAAATTTGTGCTCAAATATTTAGCCCCTTAGTGCCCGATCAAGGTGTCATATCTCAACATTCTCATGAAGAGTAGTATTGTGGTAACTCGATCATAGTCTAGATAATAGCTAGAAACATCAAGTCTGTACTTAGATGTTTAGTCTCCCAGTATCGGAGCAAGGTTTCAATGTTTTAAAGTTTGGTGAAGACAGTATTTATAATAACTGAATCTTAGTATAGTTAGAAACATCGAGTTTACACTCAAAGGCTTAGTGTCATAGTGTCAGTTACACGTTTCATATCTTAAGGACCAGGTGAGAGCTATTTCGTGATGAAAGAATTATAATATTGATAATAGCTAGAAACATAAGATATGCGCTCAGAGTTTGAGTCTTGTCGTATCAGGTGAGAGTATCATTTGTCATAGACCAAGTGAGTAGGTGTATCACGACAACAGAATTTTAGTACTGGAAACATCAGTTTTGCGAACAGAGATCTAGTCTCATAGAGTCAGATCAACGTTTCATTTTATGGATCAGATGAGTAGCTGTATCATGATAACTGAACTTCAGTAGTCATAGTAGCTACAAACTACAGGTGTGGGTTCAGATGTTTAGTCTCACAGTATCGGATGAAAGTTTGATTTCTCATAGGGTAGATGCGTATCTATGTCGTGACAACAAATTTTTTGTATAATATAGAGTAGCTAGAAATATAGAGTTTACGTTGAAAAGTGTCATAGGGTCTGATTAATTCCTCATTGGCTAGGCGAGTAACTATATCGTTATAACTGAATTTTAGTACATATAGATATTAGATACAAACACTGAGTATGCTCTCAGAGATTTAGATATGAGAATTTTTAAATTAGCGTTTGCTTCTAAATCAAAAATAATTCTGCGAACAACACACTGCAAAACGCCTGAACTGTAAGTTGTAATAGCTGTAGCACAACGGGCAGCATATGATGGTCTTTGTGTAAAACGAACCCTAATTCCACCGACAAGCTTTGATACACTTTTCACCAAATAATTCGTTTCATTATAAACAAGACTTGAGTGACCATGTTCTGATAAACAATAAGCCTTATACTCGATTCTTTTAAAAGATTACATTTGTTTGTGAATGCTGCAGCGTGTTTATGATATTATTGTATATATTCTGAATAGATAATAAAATATAATAAAGAGAATGCGAATACGACATATCTATTTCTACCCATGAAGGAGCTCCCTACCCGTTTCTGAGAGTCCATTATGGGGTTATTTTGTTCAGTCCAGCGGTAAGCTTTTGTTATTACTTAACGAAAGGAGAACAAACAAGACTTATCTGCCTCTACCCACAAAGGAGTTCCATAAAAGTTTTAAAGTGGATCGTCATCAGATAATTTTGCTCAGTCCTGTGGTAAGCTCACGCCACTACTAACAAAAGGACTACAAGGACAACATATGTATTTCTACCCGTCAAGAAGTTCCATAACAGTACCTGAAATTGAAATTGGTTAGTTTTTCAAAATGATTAAAACGTTTTGTGAAGTCTATACGTATTCTACAGCGATGTTTTTTTTCTAATCGAGTACAAAACGACGTGGGTAGACATCCACTCGCTACCACGCGGCGCCTGAGCGCGGTCTGGAGCGACGTGAATCCTTCTTCCATACTTTTGTTTAAATCGAATCTAAATAAAGAAATAAATTGGACCTTATTCCATAGAAGTTAAGATCTATATAATTGACATAAAACCGTGAAATTTTGTTTACAACTAAATATTTTTGAAGTTATACTTCTTTTGACGCGTTAGGTGAAAATGATGAGAGTAAATTTTTACGATACGCGCGCACACCGTGACGAAAAACCGACACCCTGAAGTTAGCTATAGTCAACTTTTTATTACTGTCGTGTTTTCTACAAACGTATTATAGAATAAGGCGAAAGATAACATTTTTGAAAAGATTTTTGTCTTGTTACGCCAAAGAAGTATAACGTCTAACGCGTGTACATAAGTACAAACATACTTTTTTTTTCTCAGATGTAGTATAGGTAACTTGGTTATTATGACATGTTAATTAAACTTGATTATATGTAGCATAAGCAGGTATTTTTTATTAAGGTAAATGTAAATTTACTGAGATTTTCATACCGAAAAGCAGGTTGTTTTGCGCGAAAGGACTACGGAGATTTTTTTTAAAATGAAAATCTATCTTTTAAAAAACAATCAAATCAAATTTTTTCACGAAAATCTAAAAATGTAGAGACACATTAGATTTACATTCTTATTATATGTATAGATACGAGTAGATTAATTAGTTGTTACAAATAATTGAGTTATAGCAAAATAGATATTATGTAAATATTCTACGTATTCAAATATGTTCATAGCAATTTTCTGTATAACAGAATATAAATAACCTTCCCCTTGCAAACAACTCTTACATATGTCAAGTTTCATCATATCGTTTGTATGTTCGTTTACACACTTTATGTAAATTATTTTTTACAATATAATCTTATAAAGTTGTAGGCGGCGAGGTCCATTCAGTCGTGTCTCGAGCCGTCAGAGGCTTCGCTGAATGGGGCTTTTATTCTGGGAGTACTTCAGTTTGCGTAGCTTAGCACAAGCTTCTGCGATAATTCAAACCACCATCTATGTCAGTCACTCTAATACCTGATAGAATCGAGGTTTAACACAGAGTTTTAAAGGGAAGTTTTTCTTAAGCTGCAACTGCATTTATTAGGTAACTAGCTGTGCCCGCGACTATGTCCGCTTGAAATCCGCTTAATACAAAAATACAATGATTAATAACATCGGCTGAATATATAAATCTGAACTCTCGGGATACGGCGTTGTACTAAAAAAACGGTTACCCGTGCCTCAGACACGTGCCTATTTTTATATGATCGTCATGCAGGTCCTCGAAACTATGAATTGAAAACTAATAAGTGATCCGTTTCGGATTATCAAATCTTCAAAGAAAGTAACTTTTTCTGATGGTCTCATTTATTAGCTAGTCGTACCGAACCGTTTTACTACCACATAATCTCATCTGAGAAATACTCATTCATTTACTACCGGACTTTACCCAAAGGCAAATATCAATGTAATACAGTCCGAAAACGGTTGAACTGTATTTTATCACTTATTCGTAGACACCTTCCACAATTTTTTTCACAAAAATCTAAAAAGTACAGACACGTTACATTTATATTCTTATAATATGTATAGAAGATATAGGGGATCTTGGGAGTAAGTCGACACTGTTGTAAATAGTAGTAGAAAATTCCGAAAAGATTAATTCAAAGACGAATGTAACATGTGTAGTCTTCTCAAGGGCGTCATTGTATACCGGTGCAGTTATCTATATAATTGTTTTAGTTAAACTAATTACAGTCTAAGTAATTTAGGAAAAGTTTATCCATCGTACCACATCCCCAACGCTCCCTTTCCTGCCCTTTGTCGTGACAGTGAAGCCCTCTCGCGGCTCGAGCGGAAAGTAAATTACAGACCGGCCACGACCACGCGACCCTCTCTCTGCACACGGGATGACATGAACCCGTATATACCAGAAGTTACTTCCCGCTTCTGATGCATTTCAACGATGAATAATGTTGATACAAAGTTTGGTGGTTAGTGTTAGCGAAGTTGATTCACAAGGCCACTAAACACAAGATTATATATATTAAATATGCATTGTTTTACTCTTAAGAATTGCCCGGTAGTTCGGTGAAGCTGTTAAAACCATTGCAATTGCCCAAAACAAGGTTGATTGTCCAGATCTCCACTCAAAATTTTTTTTAAAGGCTTCATCTAACGTTTTTGTCATAGCTCGTTGATATACCTACATGCTTCATTTAAGTACCAATTATAGATATATTTTGCGAACCAAATATTAGTAATATGTAACTTTTTTTAGTAAAGTGTAATTTTCACTGTGCATTATTATTCTTCATGCAGCATTTAATATTTTCTTATTACTTCTTCATTGTCTATATCTTAGTGAATATCTTTAATTAGGTCTAAGTTGTTTATTATATTTTGAATTGTGTCTTGAAAGATGTAGATATTCCTTCAAATAAATATATAAAAATAAATATCTAAAATGTGCTTGATATTCTTATAGTAACAAATTTATGTTTCTAAAACTGTTAGCTTTTCACCAAAATAGTTGACACACCTTTTTTATTGGAGAAAGTTTTTATGCTATTATTATTATTATTTTTATGTCATAGGTGGCAAACGAACAAGTGGGTCATCTGATGTTAAATGATCACCACCGTCCATGGACACTAACTACACTAAAGGAGTCGCAAGTGCGTTGCCACCTTTTGGGGGGAAGGGTTAGGGGAGGGAAATGGAAAGGAGAGAGGAGAGGGGGGGAGGTGGGCCTCCGGCGCTCTCACTGGCCGATCGAAACACAACAATGCAAGCACTGTTACTTCACGTCGGTTTTCTATGAGAGGGTGGTACTACCCCGGACGAGCCGACCCATTCATGCTGAAACCAGTAATAGTTTCAGCGTGGCTCTACCATCATTAGTGGTATTATAACTCGCCATTATGTGCCTCCACGAATAATACTCAATATTGTAATTTAACTCGGATGAAGTCACAAGCGGTTACTAGTTTCAATATAAAATTATCCCATAGCGAAATAATACAATTCCTAATAAGTCAAAGTAACTACTTTCGATAAAGTAGCGAATAGAATTATTTCGTATGTAATGTTATGTTTGTAATCACAATAGCAATCCGCTCGCCGTGTTCACGTGAGTGCAGTGTACACTAATGTAACGTCACAATAGTGTATACTTATACTTTGACACTGATATTTATAGTTCCAAAAATCGATAAGAGTCATAAGTATTTTTACGCAACTATTTTTGTTATTTCTTTGCGTAATTTGATACCTTTTAAGATATTCCGAAGAGAAATGATACGCTGTGAGGGGCATTCAAATATTTTTATAGTTTACTATATTAAAAACTTTCAAGGCTCACATATATATTTCAAAAATGAATACATTCTGAGATGAAATTACAAATCTAACATAATACCTACATTTGTAGGCATTACGTGCAACGATAGTATAAGGGTAAATAAACAATCACTGTTTTTCCTTCCGGACTAGTTTATGAGAATTCGTAGTGTGTAGTGATGCTATTATGTAATATGAATTATCCGACGATAGTATCTGTTATTCGAAAATTTTACACGCAATACCAAACTTGATAGATCGACACTATTTGTTAATATACCATCTGGCGTATGTTATTCTTTGGTATTTGTATCAGTTTTCTAGAAGGAAACATCTTTTAATAAAACTATCCTGATAAAATGATGGTGACTTTTGTCGAAATCTATCGCAATCCCTATAGTGTTGTTCCGGAGACTTACATTTTGGAACCAGTTCCTTCTCTGGGTTTATTGCGTTATCATCTTGCGCCATATCCTCATCTAACTGTAACTCGCTGGTTATTAAATATAAAGCTACATAATTAACTGTATGTATATTTATTTGAAAAGTTTACAGATGTATCTGCGACATGTGATTTTTATTTTTCGTTAGAGCTGTCACGAATTTGAGAGATTTTAAATCTTGCTAGAGTTTTTCGCGCGATCTTTAAATGCCATGTAGTGGTCTTTATATTTTATCCACAATCTTGTGTTATTTGTCTCTATATTGTGTAATGTTGGTGGTGCTTTACGTAATATAGTTTGGTTATAGTGCACAAGTGAAGGGGATCGGAAATAATACCACGGAGCATGGACTCTGACTTGCCACAAAACGACAAGGAAAGTTCTACACATATGGTACAAGATGGTGGCTATCTTGTTAGTTCATTGAAATTATACCAAGAACTTGTAATATCGATACTCACTTGACAATGGCAGTAATAGTCTACTAGAAGAATGGTTGATAAAAATAAAATAGAAGAAATACTTACTATACAAAAAATCTATGTATGTCTCAAACACTAAAATCTGTCGAAATTATGTCGAAACCCTAAAACCTATAAAGTATAAAACATTGGACAGCTTTTGCTATAAACTGCCATTAAGTGCAATATGAAATAAAATAAAATTATTTTCATACATATTTTCTTGACAGATCGACTATAAATTACAGGGTAAAACAATATATCAATCCCGATCGTATTCAGCTCGATATGTAGTGTCGTATTTCATGTTTTGTCATTCAAAAATGAATCATTCATTCGTTCAGGATGTATTGCGTTTTGACAAAGGCAGACTTATCCGATGAAATAACGATATCCGCATTCGGACTTATGTCGCATCCCTATTGTTGTATCAACCTACGCGAGAAATAACTAGGCTACGGTGTGCTATCGACGGACGCTGAATAAACAGACGTACACGTGTAAACTCCCCTATCGGTATTATGTTTAGATTACATTGCTTTTCGAGAACTTTTCTCCACCGTTATTATCATGGTTTTTTCTTTTGTTAAATACATTATTTCGATACCAGTTGTGACGTGCACAGTGCAATATAATGTAATTTTGAAGATATTTTAACAGACAATAATATGAAAGTTTGCCCTATAAAAAACTCGTAAAAAAAAGCTATAAATTGCTTGATAAAAAATGTGGTCGAATTAAACTGTCGTCAATTATTCCCATCCACACATTGACCCAGAAACGGCGTTTAAAATCAAATGTTATAGAAATTTTAAAGGACGACCTTAAGTGTAGTTCGAATACTAATTTCCGCCGGCTTTCTTTTTGATCATTTTTTTCAGTTTCTTCGAAATATTTTAAGGTCCTAGTTGTTGTCCTAGGAGAGCTAAGAAAACGGTTATGTTTTTAAAATAATCTGCAAGCCAAGTTTCATAAAGTTTTTTTAAGGCATTTTAATGGCAAATATCTCAAAAAAATACTGAATTAATATCGTTTTTATCTCACATTTTTAAATTTAGACCGATATTTATTGTTTCAATATTCATAAATAACCTGTGTTTAATCGTTTTTATAAATCAGAAGAGAGAATGAGCTATATATTGATGTTTTTTTTAATCAATTTTTGTGTTGAATTTTCTCCTATTTTGAAAAAAAGCTAAAAAGCATGACACTTTAAAAATGGTTTTATCTTGCATAATGCACATGGGGATTAAAATTATCACAAATAGTCACCCCTATAATCCCCTATCAAGAATACGTCGAATTACCAACAAACCTGTATAGGCGCAGTGAAACTTCATAAATGTTCTGCAAACAAACATTAGTAATAACCGTCTGTCTGAAATGTGTAGCTACCAATACGCACTGGTACAATAAACTTACCAATACAGTACCAATACCATTTAATTCAATTAAGAGTATCCTTCAGAATTTGTTTTTGTGAGTTATATAGCCACAAACTAGAATGTCCATTTTAAAGTAACTTACTTTCGACAAAAAAATAACATAAATGCTACAATGTCACTTGGTTCTAGTAACACAAATATCGTCGGATAAGTTGGCAGCAGCCACATATTCGGACAACTAGACCGTTAACACAAGTCAAGTATCAAAGGTTTATCAAATAAACTATGTATATTGTGACCTATTTCAGTATAATCAGAGAGAAATCAGTGGAATGCGATCACGTCTCCAGCAGAGATCGTGCCGTTGTGGACGGTAGTCAGATTACTGTGGATAAACACGATGCAGGAATCACGAATTGAACACTATCTTTACTGCTTATCATAAAATATATGAGACTATTTTTATGAAAACTTGCCTATTAATTTCTATAAAGTGTGCGTCTCCTAAGAAGAGACCATTATGGTGGTCTGTTGTAATGTGTTACAAGACCTCTTCAAAATGATTTAATCACAATCGTGTTTAGCAGAAATAGTCTTTACTGATAACTGATAGACTAATTATGTACGCACTTATACCTATGTTCTTACCTTAGAGGTGGATGTGGAAACAATTGCCATGAAACATGTCTGACGATGTAGAAGAATTGTTTTATATCCATCCAAAAACCACATCGAGCGGAGTTTGTGGCGGCATCTTGAAATGTTATATAGTGAATTTTATATTTTATTCATAATCTCGTGTTAAGTCAAATATTCCACATTATTGGTGGTGTTTTATGTAATAATATACGGTTATTGTGGACAAGTTAAGTGGATGGAAAACAATGCCACGGAGCATGAATTCTGCTTGCCACAAAAACTCCCAGGAAAGTTGTAACAAGACGACCATCCTCTTGTTGAAATGATCGCAAAACTTGTAATATCATTACTTAGTCGCCATTGGCAGTAATAATATTCTAGAAGATTGGTTGCCAAAAAATAAAACCACATCCAACACTCTTAGTCTTCAGAAGTAATGCTCACATATAAAGTAATTTTACTTCAAGTTAATTATCAATATTCCCGATAAAATCCACAAAACAATTGTCTCAAATTAAAAACAAAATTTAGTAGATTCAAATGCAATTTTAATCAAACCTAGTTTGAACAAAAAAGAAATGTAAAATAAATTATATATAATTAGGTAAATTCTTATTTCTCGCTGCAAAATATAAAGTTTCTCAGGCAAAGAGAAAGATGAAGCTACCGTAACGAACCTCAAGCGATGCATATATACAGGCTATAAAAAATAACAAGTCAGGGACAAAGAGAAAATATAGAACATGGGAGCATTTTATTATTTTGTATACACTTTCCGTCCATTTAATGAAACTAAGAACGTGGTTTTTTCAATCTTACTGACTTTAGCAAACTTCGTAATAGTTTCTGGACACTGCGAATGTCACTTGGATAAACTAATAAAAGACAGCTGTGCTACCTTGAATCGCTTTGCTCTTTAGGTTTCGTGACCATCAAATGCCGATTAAGCTAGTTTAGGGATTTCAATTAGAATAAATTGCATGACAACGATGGTTATTGAGAGGTTTTACGTTCGATATTACCTCGCCGGAATAATACATCAATCAATCTAATACTTAATACTACATAAAGTGTTTTGCATGTAAAAGTCCCTGCTACTGGTCGATAAACTAATGCAGTTTACATTTGATTGATGTATTATTCCGGCGAGGTAATATCGAACGTAAAACCTCTCAATAACCATCGTTGTCATGCAATTTATTCTAATTGAAATCCCTAAACTAGCTTAATCGGCATTTGATGGTCACGAAACCTAAAGAGCAAAGCGATTCAAGGTAGCACAGCTGTCTTTTATTAGTTTATCCAAGTGACATTCGCAGTGTCCAGAAACTATTACGAAGTTTGCTAAAGTCAGTAAGATTGAAAAAACCACGTTCTTAGTTTCATTAAATGGACGGAAAGTGTATACAAAATAATAAAATGCTCCCATGTTCTATATTTTCTCTTTGTCCCTGACTTGTTATTTTTTATAGCCTGTATATATGCATCGCTTGAGGTTCGTTACGGTAGCTTCATCTTTCTCTTTGCCTGAGAAACTTTATATTTTGCAGCGAGAAATAAGAATTTACCTAATTATATATAATTTATTTTACATTTCTTTTTTGTTCAAACTAGGTTTGATTAAAATTGCATTTGAATCTACTAAATTTTGTTTTTAAACCTCACACCTCTTACACTAATTGCTAGAATGCAAGGCACCCGTTACCTGGCACCTCACACCGATTCACCGGTACATGACCCTAACCAATGAATCGGTATTTACTGGTCCATGACATTGACCAGCAAATATTCCAGCCATAAACTTTCTTACACTAATTGCTAAAATGCAAGGCACCCGTTACCTGGTACCTCACACCGACTCATCAGTACATGACTCTAACCAATGAATCAGTATTTACCGGTCCATGACGTTGATCAGTAAATATTTCAGCCATAAATCCTCTTATACCAATTGCTAAACTGCAAGGCACCCGTTACCTGGTACCTAACGCCGATTCGCCAGTACACGACTCTAACCAACGAATCGGTATTTACCGGTCCATGACGTTGACCAGCAGATATTTCAGCCATCAACTTGAGCTATTGATACCAATCATCGGTACCTAGAAAACATCTCTGTTATTATATCATCTTTTTAGCTTAAGCATACATTTAGAAATGTAATCAACCACAAACAGTTTTTGATTAACGGTTCTTAACTACAGCAACTTCTAATAAAGCTGCGTAGTTCTATCAGTGTACAATATCCATCTTGTTAATAAACTTGTTGTTAATAAACTTAATTACACATCAATTTACAAATCTCCACAATCAAATTCGCTATGTTACGCTCCGATTAACAATCTGTTGATACGGGTTCGCTGAAACTACTACTATAGCCTCATACCTCTTACCAGACTTTTTGAGAGGGGTATCCTCGGCCACGAATCTATCATTGGGGAGTTCCTGTGAGGACCTTTACATCTAGGTTGACTGACCTATACCTGTCGCAGTTTACTTACTACTCTAACTAAGTCGCCTTCCTTGTAACTATTTCCCATTTTCTTGTACCTATCATTTTTCTTTCTCCTGTTGTGTCCTAATAAGGTTACCAGCACTAGCCCTCATATCGTCTAAACACTCTTCTTCACTACTTCAGGCGTAATCCGACTTCAGGCGTAACTTCGTTTATTAAGTCATTTAGCAAAACCTTGAGGTGGGTTGGTTAGATTGCGACCAAAAAGAAGCTCCACTTTTTGTGGTGGCGTGTACTGTGGTGTTCATACCTAACTGTATGTCTGGTAACTGTTCATGCCATAAACCATTTGGTCTGTCATGATTCATTGCCCCAAGCGCCGCCTACTTGGTCATTCGCTCGGAGTGTGGAATCGGCATTAACCAAGTGCTTAATACTACAAGATTAAATAAACGAGTTTTAAATTTCTACTGGTGAAGCTTGGCCCTTGGTCTGTAATTAAGCGGGTTGGCACGCCAAATTAACTGAAATGCTCTCCAATTTTTATTTCGCATAACTCGCCCAACTGTGATATGTATTTAATTAGGATGTATGTATTGCAATGCTTGGTGCAGATAAAAGGACAGAGATAATCCGCATGTGTGGTAGGAAATGGCACGATAACTTTGGAGATGGGGTTATAACTCACCGCCACGCGTTAGTTTGTGATGCGCGCACTTAAGGCAAGCAGAGACATTTCTTCGCAAACCGTCTCATCTTTGGGTAGCAATACGTAGCTTGTAAGCTTGCTAAAGTTTTGTCAAACCCGAAGTGTCCCACGTCATCATGGTTAGCTTTTAATAGTTGCCATTTGGTACCACTTGGAACAACCCAACGAATAGCATTTTCGTCAATTATACGATATACCCACCCTATAATTTGAAAATGTCGACAGAGTCTTTACATTTAGAATCACCTAAAATATCAGTATGTTTTTAATATCTTCATCCGCCTGTTTGCACGGTTGCAAGCCAATCCTCAGTACCAATCGAAAGAACATCTAACACATGATCGACGTCTGGCTTGCAAAACACTTTTACATGCAAAACACTTTATGTAGTATTAAGTATTAGATTTATCACAGCACTGTTTAATTTAAACAGCATAAACACGATATAACACATGTATTTGTACTCAATCCTGAATAACGAATCGATATACATTTTTGTAACACAAATTAGGCCGGAATACTAAAATCACCCTTGACTTCATTTATAAAGAAGCTGTTGAAGCTATAAATTGGCGTGAAGGCCTTTTATTACAATCCTTGTAAAGTTTATAATAACAATCGATTAAAATGCACCGTTATTAACGATTTGAAATAAAAATATAAACTATGGATTTGTTTTAATATTAAATAATGTTAGAGACGTGAAAATAAACGATTTATAAACGAAGATTTTACAATATCATGCTAAATGTAATACTTAATTTAAAAAAATAGGTTATATATTATATGTTATACATCTACAGAACATAAGATATTTAAATTAACTCTAGTGCCACGAGAAAGAATTCCTTAATGTATAAGAAAGTAATTTAAAAGATGCGTTCGAGAATATTCTATATTTATGGAAACGTCTAGCCTGAAACCGTATACGTTAATAAGTAATAAAGCTAAAACGTTTAACAGTATTGTAAAATAAACACAACGAGTGGAATAGTCGTTGAAATTGTCAGAAGGCATTAAAGCGCAACTCGTTAGGTGGATAACGAGGTGACCTATCCCATATTCCCGCCATTTCTAACGCGCGAACGCTCGCCGCGGCCATTCCGTTGCCATTTCCCGTCATTCCGCCATTACACGATGCCGCCACGCGCTCTATGATGGCCGACGTGCTACACGATATTTTAATTAAACCTTACGTTGCAGTAGGATTATTAATTTTAATACATAGTCACTTTATATAATCAATAGAAAACAGTTGTATTTTGTAAGTGCAACTGGTTCAATGAATTCTAAGAGACACAAAATTTGCTGTTTCGTATTTATTCTTTTTTTTATATTTTTGTCTTAAGTTGGCTATATTTAGCGAAATACTAATGCTGATTTTTTTTTTATGTTATTTCTATTATATTAGGTCTAAACTATCGTAAGTTTATCTTTTTTTTAGCTGTAAGTTTTCCTATGAATTTAAAATAAAATAGTGTTCTTTCCGTAAAATTTTATATGCAAGTAAAGAGAAACGGTATTATTTTAAACAACAGTGGTGTTTAATCGAACTAACATTCAAAATAATAATAAAAAACTAAACAGTGAATTAGCGTCAACAAAATGCCAAGGTCGTGAGTTGTATAAAAAGTACAATTAACTGCGTCATTAGGTTTTTGCACGGACCGTACCGCGTACCGACGGCATGTTTTTGCAGAAAGTAGGTACTGCAGCTCATTATTACCAGCTATTGTCTAACTACATCTATTTAGTTACGTTATTTACGTAAATACACGTAAAATTGGTTACAATTTATATAGTTTCTTTCTTAAACTCTCTACAAAATCATCTATTAATTAATGGAACACACGGAAACATTGGCGACCAAAGTAAAATAAACTTTTCTCAAGATAACTGGATACTGTAACTCCGACGATAGGTGGTAATGATGCCTTTTTAAATGTGCACGTTGGTCGCGACCACGCTGGCTCACTACCACATTATTATTAGGTATAAAAAAGGGATCGTTAGATTGTCATTCTACTGGCATATAACCATTCGAAGAATACAAGACTTACTTTGTTAGTAGCTGACAAAAACTAATAATGTAATCTATTGAAATATTACAAATTAGCATAACTGTTGAATCTTATGAATCATATGCCAGTGGTTATAATAACGAAATATAAATTATTTATTGTTTTGAACTTTAAAAATTTCAAGGTCTATTGTCATGTTACTACATTCAACCTAATGTTAAATACGATTTTAGAACAGTGATATTTGCCGGGACATAACGAGTTGTAATTTGATATACATCTGACTAATTTTAAATGAGTTTTGCACAATGTATATAAAAGCTTTTTTATAATTTTGGCCACAACCTCACTCGATGCTAAATGATGACACTAAACCTAAGTGCACTTACCGATTGGTCTTGGTGATAGATTTTCAAATTTGATAGCTAGCTAGGCCGGGTATTAGATTAAACCTTACCACCATGCTATAGTTTCATCGCCATGTTTTCCTTCATCGAAACTCTGACTCCCATCAGTATATTTGCTCTAATTTTTTATTGTTCCAAAATTATAAAAAATCGTTGTTTCGCGGCGTTTTGAAGAAATCAATAACAACACGGCTGCACTATCTGCGCTCTATTAATAAGTTCCATATATATTTTGTAAACAAATTATATCTAAAATATTCTGGTAGCATCACATTGCCGAGTGCGCATTACCAAAACATAGCACATTTATCATAGTAATTATGAATGATACGATACCACCGCCAGCAGTTGCAAGATATATTACTCTAATATAAATGATTAATTGACGACATTACCTTTCGCCAGTTGACGAATTAGCTCCGTATTATGATCTAAGAACTGTTTTCTGCTAGATAAGTTCGCTTCCCCGACGACATTTTGTTTATATTCCTACAACATTAATGTACCACGGTATTTACAAATTCAGTAGCCAAATTTGTTTTCATTCTAATGTAATTAATTCAATTATGTAATCTCATAGTGAATTTAAAATTGAATATTGCTACTTTGGTATTTAAATACAGCTAATTCAATTAGTTTAATGTTATATATATGTATATATATATCATGAATAAATATCATTAATTCAATGAAAAAACAATATAATATATGTTATCACCCACTTGATTTCAATAAGACTTAAATAAGAATTGATATCATTATATAGAATAGAATCATTAGTTTGATCGTTATTATATTTACTTCAATTATTTTGTAGAATTATGAATAAATAGTATATTCTTTGACCTCATAGTTCGACCTATGAAAGGCAAGATGTCGCTGATGTAAACGACGAAACAGATTAGTAAACACATTAGAGATATATAAATAAGGATAATTATATAAAATTGTTGTATAGCTTAAATAACATTAATTTGTTCATACTTTATTATTTTTGTGTTACTTAAATTATTTTGCGGAATTATGTGTAAATAGTAATAGCTTTGACTTACATAGATCGGCCTTTAAAAGGCAAGATGTCGGTAATATCTACGCATTATTATGAGCAAAATATTGTAAGGCGAAGCTCTGCCCAAATAAATAGTGACAGTATCTACGAAGTGTTTATTGGCAATCCTGACTGCATCGACTCTATACGTGATTAATATAACATATTCGTCTTTGTAAAAAACACTAACATTATCTATCTTGTTCTATAACGTCACAGAATGACGTATGTTAAAACGAATCAGAATAAAATGTTATTATGCATAGTGCATTGGTTTTCTCGAGCTATTGAAATGCCTACATCTATTTCAAACAATACCTTTTAATAAACTTTGTAGTCACACTGAATGCTCGGTCTTCTCCGTTATATTGTATGATAGAAAACATTTTATAAATTTATATTTTATAGCGCCATTATGAGTATTCTTGGTGGCTAAATTCAATAAAGTATTTTTCTATTTGATTTTGTAATAAATTCTATTATACCGCACCAGAACAAAGACGTGTATTTAGAAGTAAAGATTCTGTGGGTTATGTAGGTGCTTCTTTGCAATTACGAAAACACTTTTTATTTGATCAACTAAATTATCCATTTAAAATATGTTGTGAACTTCAAATTAAAAAAAAAACTGCATACAAATATAAACAATTCTACATACAAATAGGTAAAGATAATGCCGTACTTTTTTACATCGTTTGTTGATCGATTTACTTTTTATATAAATATATAAAAATCCAGTGTCGTGATGATTGTCCACGATGAACCCCGAAACTACGCAACCGATCTTCATGAACGTTGGCATTGTATATAATTTGATTCAACTTGTTTGATGTGTTGATTATTGTTGGTAATTGTAAGTTTAATCAGTCTCCAACAGATGACGATTTAAATTAATTTATTGTCAGAAAGAAAACTGTAGGACCGACTGTTATACCGTAGTCCGATGAAGCTGTTAAGACCTCGCTTCGCTCGCTTCAATAGCGTAGTCAGTACGAAAAAAAAACCGACTGTTATAAATATCGCATAGATGGCGCCACGTTTTACGTTTATGTGTTCTGTTAATCTATTTACTATGTAACATCGCTTTTTCTGTATCAAGTTTTAGGCAGACTCACTACCCCATAATAGCAAATACTTTATCATAACTTTAATTCAATTTGTGATAACTGAGCCACGGCAACGCGTGCCCGGCTTTGCGAAGTATGGACGAGCTCTAGTGTTATCTAAAAAAAAACTTAGTAGTTTTTTTAATAGGTACCATTGACGAGTCGAAGCTTTTAATAAGTCTCTGTTCGTAATATTTTACGATCCTTAGTTCTACTAACTTACATTATTTATAGACTTTTTGGTTAAAAACCCTGAATAATGTCAAAATATAAAACCAAGTCTATATATGTATAAGCCTCACTTATCTCTGACTCTATATAAAAGTATGACATAACTGTTCTCCTGCAAGCAGGGTGCTAATGCACGTAGACGGAGGTGAGGAGGCGATGCCGCGACGTCCTCAAATGAAAATCTGCCACGAGGCGTGATTTATAACCACTTTAATTTGCATATATGGGTTTCCATTACACGGGAACACTCGACCTCCAGACTCCTGTAATAAAAATTAATTTCTTCACGCCATTCTTCTAGATGTAATACATCATACTCTGCAAGGCTTATTCTCATAGCGAGGTAATAAAACCGAATGAGTCTTTACCTTTTCAAGTCTCCATTTTCCCTTGAATTGCCGTCGCTATGACATTTGCTAATGTCAACGATTTATTTTTATAGAAGTATTACTTGAACCTTATCTATTTTTGTATTTGGTACACAGACAGGATTTGAAAATGTATGTTATACCTTTATATATATATAATTCTTCTCTAGGTATATGTGGCTGAACTCTAAAAATTTTTGTGTGCGTTCAGGTGGATTCAGAAATGGCTTAGATTCACAACTGGATCTGATAGGTGGCGCAGCGATATGATTCCTGATTCCTGATTTTTTAATTTTCTGAACAGGATAACGTCAGGCGGTTACGCTAGTAATTATACTATATAGTCCATTGATGCAGAATAATCAAACAAAATTACTTAAGAATCTCCTATACAGTATCTATGAGTAGAAAGCTTTTTTACCACATAAGCTGCTGATCTAAACTGGTTTTAGGTGGTAGCATACTAAAGTTTGAGGAAGATTAGCTCTGTAGAGCAGTTGCCGGAACAAATCTGCAGGTGCTTGTAGACAGACTTGGCAATTTGAGGTGGTATCTAGTTAGCAGAAATAGACTCAATAAAGATGAAATATATCATAATAAATTATAAGAAATTTTATATACCATTCCTTTGTTACAGAATAACGATGGCGAACTTATAGTAAGAGACTACAGACAATTATCGATTTGCAAACTTTAACTATAAAAATTATTACTTTTTTAATGTGATTATTGTAACCCACATTCGAATGGAATAATATAAATATAACATGCCTTATTGTTCGAAAATCTATGGAAATTATAATAAAACTTAAAGAGTTTAATTCCGAGTAATTTCAAAGTAGAATTATGCGATTCAATAAGAGTTATCCGGAAAAATAACTGCAAAATTATATATACTCGTATGTATATAGAAGATTTGGCACCGCTGTTCTGGGGATAAAGAAATATTGATCACAAGAGAAGCATGTTCTTGACTGACCAGGTCACATACTCAGACATAGAAGGACACAATTGTAAGGAGCTCAAAAAATATTATAATATAATAGTAATATGACTGCAACCACATCAAGGGGAAGTATGAATCACAATGTAACATCAGACCGTAATGTACAGCAGTAAATCTATATACGTACAGGGTGTTTGTCAACGACCTCATCGCCGTATCATGTAACAAACGAGAAGGGAGATCGACAGCCCAATTGAATAGATTAGACATCCGGACCGTGTCACTGTGGGGAACGGTCAGTTCGCACTGTTCTGTTTCCTATGATATATTGTTTATGTCGTAACCACATCCAGTTACATCTAAACTCAAATAGTAAAAACGTTAAAAATTAAAAAATCTTAAATCGGGTGTAGTATCTTATCTTCTTAGACACAGCGAATATATTTGAAAAATTATGAATCAACTTATATTAAAATCGTCATATTATATCAACTTCTAGGTACAATCCTCTTAAAAGAAGCTGGTGACATGCGAGAGATTAAATTACCTAAATTAATATATATGTCGAGGTTGACCTTGAGATAGTTATAAAGATATGACGTCCTCCTTGTCACTATGGTGCTAGCAGCATGCTCGAGGGCTTCCGTCCGAGGGATCGAACCTAGACTTGAGATGTTGCCGAGTGAGGCCGCGGCGGGTGTGCGGGAGCAAAGTTGACCGCCTGATCGGAACCACAGTCCGTTTTCGCTACGACTTTTATAGGCTTGTTTTAAATATTTTTGACGGTAAAACATATATACAAAACAATATTCCTGTCATACAAAACCAGTATGTCCTATTGGACATCACTACTTGCAATGTGAAATTAAAAATGACACAGATAATATGGTAAAACCACTTTCAGTCAATTGTGAGTACGCGAGCGTTTCCACATATTCCTTGTAATCTTATCGTTTTTGTGAACAAAGATCATTTATACTGGTTTTTTTTTGCGTTTTCGTCTACGTATTATTTAGTATAGTCACTAACATTATATTTCCTCTAATTCCAATTCTATGACAAATTTCATTGCATTCATTTTGCATTACGACTCATACATAAACTGAATTCATTAATCACTAATACTTAATTTATTAACATATATAGTAACTCGGATTCTGCATTTATTTATATTTCAAATATCATTTTCTTGGCAAGTTTAAAATATATCATAACTATAGTGTACGTTTGTTCGTTTACTTTTCGTAAATAAGAAAATAATTCACTTAAAAATACAAAGATGTATAACATAATTAAACAATTTCAAAAACTCGATCCCGGAGGATCGCTCGGGAATAACGACCCACTTGAGAAGGTTCTGGACGAATCTAAAAATTTACAAGCGGAATAATTCTCGCGAAATAATGAAGGACATAATCAAGAAACCCTTAGCTCGCTTCGTCACAGAGCATAATAGTGATCCAATGTTATATTTAAGATAAATATTTATTATCTATCAGCCTCTCTTCTTTAAATTCCAACCACCCAGAAATAATAAAATGTGTAATAATCAACTTACTTTGAAATCACAACAAATTCCGAAAAAATAAAGGAACTTGGTAAAATATGTACAGATTTGTAATATAGCATATAGTACTATCACACTCAAGCCTTTTTTTAGCAATGTTGCTGGTATTCTTGTGTCCCGGTTCCAAGTGATTGTCAACACACATATCTTGCCTCAATATATAAGCCGTGAGTCCTATCAGTGACTGATCTGAGATAGCGTTGTTTGAAGATGGGTATCAAATGTATCCATACACTATTTCAATCTTTATATTATATATGTATGGCTTTAAAGGATTTATACAAATAAAGAGAACAAAAAAAGGCAACCAATATTATACCCAATAGTATAGCTTTTGTAACCAAAGGACAGTAAATTTTATAAAATGAATAAAATATCCCTACATCATTGTAATTCTCATACATATAAAATGTCATTCAATGAAAGAGTTAAGGCACATGTTTAATACATGAAGCTTTCCGTTTCAATTCTCGTTTATAATAGATATGTTAAAATATCCACATTCGAGAGGCGCCCCTTCAACATTCTATACAAATTACAACCTTATTTGCTTATACAAAATATACGACCACCTCGTATTTTACTCTGTATGGTGGCCATAATTTCTGAAATATTTAAATGTAAACTCTTATATAATTCAGGTTTCAAATATTCCAATAACGCACAGTACACCTTCCTTGTGAGTCTTCTTTACGGCAGACTTTCGTTACCAGTTAGTGTATATAGGTATATTAGGAGAAAACTTATATAAGGACCAAAGTAAACCGACATGACGCATCAATCCGTCAGTACGCATTACTTTTAGATTTTCAATGTTTTCACTATTATTTCCATAATGTCATTTCTTAAAAGATGTCCATTGCTTGATAAAAGTCTTCCACCACATCGGTCCTATCCTCCTTGCATAAAGTGGTTTCCCAAAACCTCAGATCTTCGATCTACCTTATAGCAGATCGACTCACTCGAGAACTCCTCGGCCTCATTTAACCGGAATGTATTTTTACCAATTAACTAAAAAAGCATGTACCTATACATGTAGTTTTCTAGAGTATAGTCTACTAGGAATATTACCGCAGTAAATATTGAAATTTGCTTACTAAGTAATCTACAATTTGTTTACTTACGCCAGTCCAAAATGGAAATCGTTTAGTGGATGATCGCAATATGAGACGCCAAAGAATTCAGATTAAGAAAGTATCCAAAGTGAAGGGTGACCTTTTATTTCTATTGAACTAATTAATTAAGGACATTGGTGTTCGCGGAGTTTGTATTGATAGAACAGTGCAGCGACCACAAACGTGTTACTCTTTAGCAGCAGTCAGGGAGAACGTGCAGGGTAATAAGAGGTACATTTTATGCGGTCGTGAGTAACACCAGCCCCATGTAGAATTATTAAAAATATTAACGTATCCCATTTTGATATAATTTCTCATGGTCACATTACATAAGCTAAGAAGGTCATCAAACGAATGATTCGCATCCCGTTTGAGAGCGCCATCTGTGCTCTCATTGAAGCCATTCCATTAGCGGAGTGGCCGCCTTCCTCTTGATCCTAAAGCCTTTCACGGACTCTCACTTGAAACCTATTGAAAATTATCAATTGGGCCATTGAAAAAGTATGTTAACATGAGTTCAGCCTCTTACGATCCTCTGGTAAAAAATGTAAAAATGTTCACTTTCATTATGATAACATTAATGTAAATTAAGATTCTGTTTGTTATATAACCGTATTAATATCGAGAACTACTCAATGAATTTGGATATGGTTTTCACAATCGTAATCTTTATTTCTCAAGAAAACTATACGTGTGTTGTAAATATTCCATCATTAATAGCTATGGAGCTTTGAAGTATGAATGAATCAAGGCAAAAGTTTGCAGATAATGTTTTATAAAGGATTTTACGCAGATAAATAAATTATAGAAAATATTCACTATGTAACATATTAGAAGTACAATAGTAAAACATGAGTGTATGACAAAGTAAGATAAATTCCTTCTCCAAAGACGGCCAGTAGCGTCGCCAGGGATTGATTTAATATCCGGTTCTCGGAGCGGTCGCCTCGCATCACTGTGTCACTAGAGGAAATTAGATAAGGGATCACTTACAACGAATTTGTCTATTTTGCGGTTGCTCCATGTATATACTTGTCTTTTTTTATTACAGTTTAGTAGAAATACCGTATTTTTCTATGTAATCATGAGTACGAGAAACATTTGAAATAAAAAAAAAAACATTGTATGGTTTCATGTAACCACTGTGAATGTGAAACTTTTTTACGGATCGGAGGCATTTAACTAAAAATTAAATCTTGAAGTAAAAATTAAAAAATGCAAATGATAATGGAAAATTAATAGTAGACAAGAAATCTAAATATACATTTTAATTTGAATCTACGTATTAGAGTACGGAATCATTCAGATGATACACTTATTAGGGTTGACTGCTCTGCCGAGCGCCTTTCACTTTCCCCCTACTCCGCGGTCGCGCGCCGACTGTAATGCGACATGCGATAGATGGACGAAAAAATTTATAGCGATAGAAAAAACGTTTTACTTTACAACCTCATTAATTTATTCTACAATACTTAATAAAAAAACGTTTGTGAGATATGAATTGTGAAACGTACTAATGTAACCCCATCGGCTGACGGTAAAGAAAAATATTATAAGGAAACCTCTCGCCATATATGTTACGGGCGTTTTGGTGATTCAAACTGGTGTGTTGTAAAATGCGAAAACTTCTCTTGCTATTAATAAGTTCATGGTTTCTACAGTAGGTACCTGGGTCGCGTTTGTAAAAGTTGCACGAAAGGACAAATAACGGAAAGTGTAGTTCAAAGGGCAACCACAACTCCGGTTCAACATTAGCTTCGTAATTAGAATGTGTGTGAGGCAGCGCCTCGCACAGAACCGCCCGCGTCAAGCCACGTTGAGCTGCGTCGTAGCGCAAATCATTGTTTCTAGCGATAATTTAAAATTCATTGTTTAATTCATAAGATTGTTAATTTTAATGTATTATTACGACATGTACAAAACTGCACTATTTCCGAACACTCTAAATAAATGTTAAAAACAATTTAGAATTCTCTATAAACATCGCGAATAACTACATATATAATTACAGATAAGGTAACTAAATAATATATTACATTATTAAATATCAATATTATCTACATTTCCTTTACCAAAGCTCCTACATGTTATGGCTTTTTGTAATTAATTATTTATTCAGAGTAAAGATAATACAGAGTAGGCGGTTGATAGAAAAGAAAATCATAGATGAACACAGAACAAAAACATGCATACTTTAGTAACTGCTCGATGTGCGTAATAAGAATTTTCTTTTCTGTTTTTTGGTTGAAGTTTTTATGAAAGCGTGTTTTTTTAGTTTTTTTAAACTATTATTTATTTTCAACGATATCGGGGTTATAGATAAAATTTTAATTGCGTTCTAGAATATTCAAGATCATTTGCAGATCAGCCGATGTATAAACAGCAGCCGCGAGAAGTTTTCTTCAATTGTGACGTGTACTACCATTCGGTACAATGTTTTTTATAATTCCTTACTGCTATAAATAATATTATTACCACAAACGCTGACCCTTCGTAGATTGCACCAAGCGATCCTCACGTATTTGCGTTGTTGTCGCGGTATGAAGGGACAAATCAAATATTTACCCGCGTTCCGGACGGATTCGCATCAGAATGTTCACTGAATATTTGTCAATTATGTACCCACTTTAATATGTTTTTAGACGACCCGGTCCGGAACGTTCCCGCTTTGCTTCCATCAACCTTATTTATAATACGTTGCTAACTGAATCCAGACATTCGTATCACTTCCACCTTCAATCATAATGTAATCAATTTATTATGGTACTTCTTATACAAAAAAGAGGTCATATGAACATACACGTATATCTGGAACAATCTAGGATTCTCACTAAATAGTCCCACAGAAAAAAACAAAAACTAATAAACTAATTTATTGCCAGTTGTCTCGCTTTCCACCGTGTTCGATAGCTCCTAGAGTATCGTAGCGTGAAGTGTTAGTCTAGAACTTTCATTAATAAACAGATCAAGTTCAAAAATATTTCTTCAGCTTGTACCAGATTGTTGTTTAAACACCAACACCAGCACCAACCAACCAGTGTTTAGCGACAGTTTTTCAATTTGAGCGTGGTAGCTAGCAAGGGGGACTTAGAAAAGCCCTAGAATCATGCAAAATAAAACGATGTAAATAAAGTTATAAAAAATTGAACTCTCTCTTACTTAGAACTTAGATCAATATGGAATTAATGATAGCCGTCGATAATTTAATATAAAACTTTAATTTGTTTCAAAAGTCAATAACAAAGCAAACGTCGTAAATGGCTATCCCTAGCGATGTCGCGATCAAATGCAAAATTATGTAAAGTCATCCAGTAGGACACTTTCGTTAATTCGTCCTGAGACAGAGACATTTAAATAATTCATTAATATTATTATTCATGTAAATTGAACCCGTGAGACTGACGAGGTAGAAGCTGTGAGGGGGGGGGCGAATAGCAATGCAATAATTAAACTCTTTTACCTCGATCCCTTGGGACTTTATTTAAAAGCTTTAGGATTTACCTGAAAATAAAAAAAACCTTAATTAATTTTTGTTAAGTGTAAAAGTTACGTCCGTGGTTTTTTAATACAGTTAGTGATGGGATTTTCTTAGTAACTTTTTTATTCACAGGTATACACTCTAAAATCCAGCCATTTTTTTGTATACTTTTACTTACTTTTTATCATTATTATTTAATAATTACCTAATTGTATAAAAAAGCGCCTTGAAGCCATTTCTCCTCTTTAGTGTTATCAGTCTTTGTTAAATAATGAAACGAGGTTGTGGAAATTAGACATTCTATCGTATAAGGTGTTAGTCAAATGAAGACATATTCTCACAATATATTTGTTTTGTGGCTCATAGCTTACTAGCATGCTGGTGGTCGTCCATTCGTCTAAATTCGACTATAATAAGGGATACAAAGTTTTTTACACGTATTGATATTCTTACCTGTATTTCTTTTTTTTTGTATAAATGGTAAAAGCTATATTGAATATTGTATAAATATCATAAATTGTAAAGAGTTTTGAGGGTTGGAGATTGAGTAGAAACTTAAAAATAAACACTTCAATCCGTCGATGATTATTGCATGAAAAAACTAAAATCCATTTCTTTATCTTTATACATAAAAATCAATGTTTGTATGTTTGTCCTCTATGCCTGCTGAAAGTACTGAACAGATTGTGATAATATTTTAGTAGCATGTTCTGTGGACGTCCGAGATGGTTCCTGTCCCAAAAATTCTATATATGTATGTATAAATGTTTTTTTTAAATCAATACATGTTTGACATATCTTAATGAAACATCAGTTATCACATAGTTGTCAAAATAAAATCGGCTGAGTGCCTTAAGCGCTCGCCTTAGTAATCCGGTGAAGCTGTTAAGACCTTGCTTGGTCAATAGCGTAGTCAGTTCGAAAAAAAAAAATCAGTTATCACAATTAATCAATTCAATTTGTATCAACGTTATTGTTTAGGAATTACGTTCTTCGTTCGTTCGGAATTAGGAATGTAGTTCTGGCATAGATACGAGGACATAGTGGTACCCAGGGTATGAAGCTGTTGATCTTATCGCTAAAAGAGTTATCTAGACTGGATATTTTTCTCTCCAGTCTATCTTGCAGAGCTCAGAATTAGTGACAATTGAATATGTGAATGTGGGTTCAATGAAGGCACTCTAGAACAGATCTTTTTGCAATTGCCCCATTTTAGCAATTTGTATTGTATGATATTGTACTTAACAATATAACTATGTCCGTCTAATTTTAACAAACGCACAAATATGTGTATTTTCTCCTTTTGTCAATACTCTGGCTAATTTTATATGTTTTAACAAAATTAAACTATCATAACACAATAACTGACAGTAATTATTATGTAAATATATATTTATTGAAGGCATGATGTCTGTAAGTGTTGTGTTTCAGTGGCCTAATCGGGAAGAACTAAATTATATAATAAAAATATAATACTATCTATAAAGTGACTCTCCCATTACTGACTTGATACTGGTAGAATTTGTATCTATGAAACTCCAAATTGAAGTTGAAGTTTGTGAGTTTGGATGTTCGGGTAATTTGTGGTATATAGTACTGATCCAATTTTCAATACTCTATCACTGTTAGATACTTTATATTAGACTAGTTTTTATTGAGGTAAATATATATTTTCAATACTCGATCACAATAAATGTAATTAAAATTAGCAATATTGTATAATATATCGCATGCGTTGGTGGAATGATTTGAAATAAAGGAATAAAATCCATAGTAAAATCCATTACTGTTAGCTTTACAAAAAAATACGAGACACCATATATCTAAGCTTAATATCTCAGCCGAGAAGATGGTTGTTATGTGAAAAAGAAAATAAATGTTACAATTGCTAATTACAAATTACTAAAGTGATTATATAAAGGTTCCATGTATACTTTACAAATACTTATTAAAATAAATAGCTAAATACCAAATTGAACCTTTCATGAAGATAAAGTTTACTTTTTACAGCATGTTCATTGATGAAGGTGGTTAGAAGATAATAACATAAAAACTATATGCTGGTAAAATGGTTGCGTTGTTGCGATATTTCTTGCCAATGTATATAGAATAATGTGGATTCACAATTGAACCCGCTAAATGTCGCTACAATAGGATTTTAGGATTTTTCGCGTTTGCAAATTGCAACAGGTAATAACCAATTTGGCGCAGACGAAGTTGCGCGTGTCAGCTAGGGTAAAAAAGTAGTTATTAGCTACTACACAAAAACAATAAGGGGCATCGGTTAGCAAATAGAGAAGAAACAGGTATTAAACTGTTGTATCTACGCTTATTTATATATATGTAGAGATTCACAAGACACCTTAATAACGTACTACCAACTACCGCAGCTACCGGTTGAGCAAATATATAACACTATTTATAAAACGTAAAACAACTCAGATTGAAGTATGATGTTTTTTCTATTTTATAATTAAATTTGTTATGAGGTACAATCTTAAAGCACTTACGATGAAGCGACGTACAAAAAGTTTATGAATAAGTTGAAGTTATACTTATCAAGGTCATGCAGCTGGTCGCGTGGTGAGTGTGAGTGAGATAGTACTACAGCCGAGTGACGCGATGCGTGCGCGCAAGGCACTGACTGGCACGAACCGAAATGGTCATAACATATTTAATGTACAGTAAGACATCACTGTAACCAGGCTAATACTCATATAGGAAGGAGCCTTGCCCAAGTTAAAAGCTGCCGTCTTTCACTTCGTATTTCGAAGCCTTTAGTTAGAACGGAAAAAGTGACCACATTACTCAATTTTACTAATAAACTAAATTGTATATGGGATAACAACACCATCTAATTATTTAGATTTCGAACCCGGATACAGGCACAGTACATAGTGAATTTACTATACTAATCAAACATAAACTAGGCAATAATTTTATTTATACTAAATATTCTGATATTGATGATTCAAATCACAGTAAGCACTAATTACGCAGTATTTAAATACAGTACATTAGCAAGGTCATTCTTCTAATATCTGTATTCCTTACGGCGGTATAAAAAAAATAAGTTGACCAAAATTCGACTTTATCAAAAAATTTGAAAACTATACACTAATCAGTAGATGACATACTGAATTCTATTTATATAACGTGTCTACAACAAGAAGCAGGTACAAATATAAAACGACAGTACATTAACGTGAATTAATTTGCATTCTGATGACGGTTAGTATTTTAATATTGAGATAATCTAACCGGACGAACTACAGTTTTTATTGCATATACCTAGTTCTTATGTAGGTTAACAAAACAAAAAACAGTGAGAAACGAGAATATTCTATATGATATTATTATCTCCATGTAATAACTGAATTATCAGTTGCTTGTTTGCGTTTATATCTAAAACCAATTGTTACGAAATTTGTACTCGTAGACAGAGGGCTTTTCAGAGTATTATATAGAATTAGTTTATTAGAAATAACGTTTATAAATTTGGATATATTAAATAATCTTGGGGACGAAATACTGAGGGTCTAAATTTTTCTATAACTGCTAAAAGCGTAAGCGAAGTTATAGAGCTTCAAATTGGTAACCTTGCTTGTCAATATAACAACTTGACTGCGATATGTATGGGGTATTTCCGACCACAGGTACGATCGACATTACTTGTATACTTGGCTACAATTTTTTATTAGTTTATTTGGACCACATGATTGGCCATTTGTATTTTATTTTTTTTCTCTGTAATGTGTTACCAAAAGTTCCTAATGACACCAAATATTAGAATAATAATAATTAGTTGTTAATTAAAAAATAAATATGATTGTTTCACTATGTATTTTTTTATATTATTGACCTTTAAAGCTTAAGTACCCCATCTTGCCACCCTATCCCCTAATATTTTAGTGACATGTATTTTTAAATTTTTAAGCGATTTGTTTTTTTTTCCAATTTATTCATTATATGAGCGGTCGTAGGTTTAGTAACCGATTAACGAGTTTGTGTTATAAACAGAAACAATCCGGGATCAATAAAACAAAAAAGAACTCGATTCTTTGATCATTTACAAAATACCTAATATGTAGACATATTATAAAATATACCTACTTATTTATACCAATCATACCAACAGTGAATGCAGAAAAAATATACAGTCTACTCGTATTTTGAAGCAAAACTTTTTGATAACAGTAAGTAACAAAACAAATGTAAATCTGTAAATTATAACTTTAAAAATCATAGCACTTATTTTCGGCCACGGTTTTTCCTGTCCGCCTAACTGGCTACCATCATTAGGTGAAAATTTATGTATTTTTTGGTAGTTGCTATGGAAAACTACAACGTTATTTAATATCAAATGTAATTAAGAATATTTAAAAAATACAATATAACTAAATAATTTATACCGTAATACAGTAAAACTGATTTAAACCAAAATTAAACATATAATTAAAGGTAATATCATGTTATGATCAAGCGGTAAAAAAAACTATGAAAAGGTTTTATTCTTATTAAACTAAATTTCATCATTACAGCGACCGCAAACGATTCACAAACGGATTACACTCGTTTTATATTAACAATGAGGTGAAAGCGTAGACCGAACGGATTCTAATGAAACCGCGAACAAAAGGTAGCCGGGGACTGAGCTGGTTTAATGGGGATGTCACTGGCATTCCCTGGATCGGTAATTGTTATTTCGAACAATCTTTCTATAACTTATTTACAGATTATACGATAACTGCAATGTTAAACGATATACGAGCGCGCTAGCTTAAATCTTACCAAGGACATAAATTGCGGATTCAATTAATGTCTCTTTTATTACCTAACTAGCTGTGCCCGCGACTCCGTCCGCGTATAAATTAAAGCATTAATAAAAGCAGACTAATAAAATCATCTGAATATATTAAGTCCATTTACTTATCTACTTTTCTCTTGTACTTAAGTCGCGTTGTCATTAAAATTACAATAACTTTCGATAGAGTGGACCGATTTTAATGAAACTAAGACTAAATATTACTCGAGGATATGCATTATGATTTTCTTGGTGAGGTTTTATTATGACCGTAGTACTTTAGCATTGATAAGTGTTCAAACAAACAGACAGACAGACATTTCTAAAATGATTGAAATGTATTTTATTAATTATTCCAAGACACCTGCAACAATTATTTTTATAAAAATCTAAAAAATACAGACACGTTATATTTACGTTTTTATCATATGTATGGAATATTTATTTCCTAATACAGTTAATTGCGGAAAAGTATAAACATGGGCGTTTCATAAACTTCTAGACGCTAGCATGGAATTTAGGAAGAATGTTGGAATTTCTTAAAACAGCTCATAAATCAAAGTTCCATAAACTCGGTGTACAGACTTACGGAAATACTTTCGCCTATCTACGTCATATAAATTTTGAGAGACAATAAATTGAGGAAGACCATACCTCAAGGGAACAATTTGTTTTTGATAGGAATACAAAGTTATATAAGAGGCTTTGAATATATGGAGAACAATGATTAACTATAAGTATGCGATGCACTAGTTCCACTACATCTTTCAGTGTTCACCATCGCCTACTTTAACTTTGACCTCCTTGTGTTTTTTTGTTTAGTTTCAACACCATTAACACTTTAAAAAAACCAATACACTCCACAAAAAGTATGTGGAAAGAAGTTCTTAAAGCTCACAATTTCATACTTGATGTTATGCAGATGGCGCCAAGATCAAATATATTCACTCTATAGGAAGTGCAAATTAATTAAGAGTTTGCAACAGAACAGTAAGTTGGTGGGTACCGAGGGACACATTTCTCTTTGATCACTGCTTATATAAACGAACAAACACCGACACGACACCGTCCTGAGCTTCTGTTAAGTGTAACCAAACACAAAACTTACAGTTTGAAACTTACAGCTTCATGTAAAGTTTTTACTTGCATTACATTACTTACTTAGTTCACGTATCTGAGTTCTGATGGAATAAATGAAAGGCATTGAATTGCATTTAAAGTAGGTGGAAAAACTCTATTTCAAGAAATAGCCTTTCACATTCGCTGTTTTATTTGAGATTGTGATTAATTATAAAGTCTTCAAACACACTTTGAAGCTGATACAAATAGTGTCCCAGAGAATTAATCGCCTTTGGTTGGGATGCAATAAACATCAATAACAAAACCACTCAACTAAACTGCTATAATATTATTTGTTCAGGCCGGAACAGCGTTCAAGTATGTATAGAATAAACTAGCATGCAAAATCACAAAAGTGAAGTGGTATTCATTCACACGTAAACTTAGAAGAATTGCATACTAATTGGTTGGTACTCATAAGAACTGACATAAAGTGACTTGCGTACCAGTATTTGTTGTTATCAGTCTGTTTTTTCTGTTCAATTCTGTTTTTAGCTTGATAGTCATAAGCAACTCATATATCGTGAACAACTTCGTTTCTTAAACCAAACGGTAGTGCCGCTCAAACAGAAATTATAAATAGCATACCAAAGCTAAAGTCTGCAGAAAAATTGTAAGCTAAAAGGTGTGTCTATCAGACCTCGTGATTATCTTCTTCTATACATATAATAAAAATGAAGTGTCTGAATGTAATATCAAAGTAAAATTTTTTGACTGATTGGGTATAAAAGTATACAGGCTTCTGATAACAAAAATGCAAATTTTTAAAATTTTTGTCGGTCTGTGTCGGTCTCTGTTTTTTCCGGGTAATCTCCGAAACAGCTAGACTGATTTCGACAGGAATTTAACTGACACATAGCTGAAATTACAGCGGGTTTCTTAGGCTACTCTAAATTAGACTAAGTATTAACTGCGGCTTCGTCTGTAATGCTATCTCCAAAACGATTGGACCAATTTCCACAGAACTTTCACCAGCATATAGCGGAGATCATAACAAGTAATTGAGTCTATTTTAATTTAGACTAGCTGTTAACCGTGGCTTCGCCAACAATATTATCTGCAAAACGGTTAGTCCCGTCTTCTAAAAAATCTTATAAAAAATCATTCAAGCAATTTTAGTATATACTAGCTATGAACCGTGGCTTCGCCCGCAGTGCTATCTCCAAAACGGTTAGACCGGTTTTCACGAAACTTGCACTTGTAGATAGCTGATTTTACAATCAAAAAAATTTAAGGAAATTTTAGTTTATACTAGCTGTTAACCATGGCTTCGCCCACAGTGCTTTCTCCAAAATGGTTAGATCAATTTTCACAAGACTTTCACTGGCAGATAGCGAGCCTTATAAAAAGTAATTGAGGTTATTCTATTTTAGACTAGCTGTTACCCGCGACTTTGTCTGCATAAATTTAGTAAGATTTCAAGTCATTCTTTATTTTTAATAAGAGAAATAATTATCAGCTTATTGTTTACAATTCGACAATATAATAAATAAATAAATAATAATAAAATATTTTATTGCCAAACAACTTATCCTAGGCTTACATATATTGATAATATAACAATGTTTCTTTCTACTTATGTACTAGATTAGACATTGATCTCCACACTAGGCTCGAGGCCTGTCTTGTGGATTTCTACTTCAGGACGATTTGTCTATCCGATTAACAGCGTTTTAACCGCGCTCGCGTGTGTTCGTGTGTGTGTCTGATTGTGTATGGTTATGTAAATATATGTCATATGATCACTTTTAAAAGCTCTTCAGTGTGTTTATAACTTAAAGTTTGAAGCCATGAATGGATCTTGTGTCTTGCTTCCCATGGGTTACAGCCCTGGATGTTACAGTATTTGTTTACTTTATTGTATAAAAATGGATGGAGAAAGTAACTAAATCTTCTTGCAAAAGACGATTTTACTTTTGGTATGAACACATTAAAGACTCTAGAATTAATCATGGTTTTGTAATTGGGGGAGTGTAGTATAATGTAGTGATGTTGTGTGGTGGCTTTGGCTATGAACAGTTTGCGAATGCTCAAGATTTTACTTTCTTTATATAGTAGATCTGTCGGATATCTGTAGGGCTTATTAAACATAACTTTAATAATTGATCTTTGGGCTCTTTCCAATGTGATCATTTTTGTAGTTGCTGAACCGCCCCAAACTGAGATACAATAGGTGAGAACTGATTCACCAAGGGCAGTGTAGATTGACTTTAGAAGGTTTTTGTTAGTTATGTTTCTCAACTGTTTCATTATTGAGATTAGTTTTAGGGTGCGCTGTGCTGTAACTTTAATATGGCTGTCAAAAGATAGTCTGTCATCTAATATCACTCCTAGATACTTTATTGAACTGACTCGAGATATGGTGCTACAATTGTTTGGCCTTATTACAGGTGATGAAAAGTAGTTGCATTTATGGACTTTAATTTCAGGAATATCTTTTGGCTTCGATGCAGCTGTTTTGTGAAAACAGAGATATTTTGTTTTTAATGTGTTTAGTGTTAGTAAATTTCGGTTTAACCAATTTTGAACTTTTGCCATTCCGTGTTCTACTCGCTTAAATACTTCCGTCCAGCTTCTTTCGTAAAATACGATTGCAGTATCATCTGCATAACAAATTATGTTTGAATTGTCTAATTTTAGTTGCGAAATATCATTGATGTAAAGTATAAATAAGGTAGGACCCAAAACACTACCTTGAGGAATACCATACCGTATATATTCTGAGTCACTAATATTTGTACTTAGTTTATTAATTATTAATAACTTTAATGATATAGAGGTATTCCTAATAGGATCTTAGATTATAAATGTATTACGTAAAGAGTTTCATCATTCAATTACTTGCGGAACAGGCAAGAGTTTATTTTTTGTATAGTCACAGAATTTTAATTATAATAGCAATGTATATTAAATGTAATGTTAATGCAAATATTTAGAATAATATTTTAAGTTATTGTTTCATTAGTTCCTTATACAGTGTAAGTGAGCACTGAGGTAGTTATATTGTGGGTTAAGGTACCAAATATGTTGCTGATGACAAGCCTCATTTGGCACGCTGTTATAAGGATAAGAAGATGATAATGATGAGTCATCAACAAGGTGATTATTCTATGAAATAAAAACCTATGCAAGCAAAGCACTATTAACCGAGCAAGCAGTATAGAAGACAACACATGAAAAAATATTAAAAATTAAACTACCGAATCCCTTTTAAGTTTCATATGTATATTGCATTTGAAAAATGAACATCGTATAAATAAAAAGTTAATTCGATGATTGTAGAAACGTGAATGGCGAATAACATTAAGAAGTTACTTTTACGCATGTACACGTAGCGTGTAAGCCTTCAAACAAATTGCGACGTGTCGAAATACTGCGGCAATCGGATTTCTCATGACATTTCCAGTGACCGAGGTCAATGACCGCATCCCTACACATCTGCCGATAGGTTGGGCAACTAACTGCCTCTCAACGCATTACATTAAAATGCATAGTTCAATAAAAACAACCATATTTGCTTAGCAAATTAATCGTTTTCGTTTCTCTTCTATATATAACATACCAGCAAACGTCTGCAAACATGTTTATCTCGACTACTAATTATAAGTTAAATATAACACAGAATATCATTAATTACAATCACTTACAGAATTATAAGAATTGGTTCAGTAGTTCCAAAGATTATCTTTTACAGGTAATCAGCCTATATATCTCTTTATAATAATACATCAGATATAATCATCATTTAGTGCTGCAGAAAAGACGAAGGAAGTTTAGTTAACGTTAAAGTAACTCTTACTTAAATAAATTGTTAGGGAATATCCATTGAACATAGTTTAATGGTCTAAGAAAGAGAACTCGAAAACAGGTTCCCATTTACTAAATTATGACAGAATAATGATCATAAACGTAAATAATGTATCCTAAATCATGAGAGCAGTTCTATAAGAATAGTGAAAGTATTCCCACGATGTCGTTAGTACAGCATGATATATACACACTTAAGTAACAAACTTATAGAGAACGGAAATTATAGTAATAGTAGATGTTATATTCATAAAACTGTATGCAGTAATTTACCCATACGTGCAGTTTCTTACATATGGAATGACAACCATCGTCATGTGGATTCGAAGAGTGAGAATATATTCTGCATTTCTCTTAGTAAAGACCACAGATTATTGTAAATGGACTGAATTATTTTAAAACATCAACTTCCAGCCTCATTCTGGTAACGCATTTCCTCAAACTTACCTAGGAAAATTAAAAATATTGATAATATACTAGGTAAAAACGATATGTGAGATTCGCTTGTGTGCGTCACTTTTCGAAGTAAAATCGTGCATATGCAAGTACATAATGACTCTTGCTATATTTGTTTTTAAATTGAAACTATTTCTGCAACAGCCATCGTTGTCAGCTTAATCTCACGGTAATCATCCCGAAAACTATAACTTGAATACAGAATTCAGTTGAAACTCTTCATGGATTGTATTTAGCATTAAACACAATGCAGTTATTAGGACTTCATCCGATAAATATACTTAAAAACGCTGCCTCCTATAACTTGTAACTTTAGTCATTACTGTAGGTATCCGGTACATCCACAGTTCATGCGTCAGTTCTCACGCGACAACTGGATTTTTCTATTCGCCTTATGTAATCTACTTAAAGGTATTTATAGTTGTGAAGAGATTTGCATTTCTTATGAAGATTTTGGTGCTACGAAACGAAATTCTTAATTCACAGTTAGTGAACTTTAGTATCATCAAGTAATCGCCACAAGTGACCGGTGTTTTATATAAGTCAGTGATTACTTTGAGTATTTTCATAGCGGCCTTGTTCATAAAAAGACATCCACACCTGTGTACGTGTACTGCGCACCCTGGGCAGTTAGTCCTGAATTCAATTTGTTTTTTTTGAACAACAGTAATCCTGGGAATTGAATCAAACCAATTAAGTAATCAAGCCATAGCTCTAAGAATCATACAACCCAAGTTATCCAATGGTAACGGTAATCACCAAGGGACATGACTTATTCCTATGCTAGACTGGAAATTTCACACAAAGTTTGTGCGTCATACCACACAGTTGGCTCATTGCCTAACGTGACACATGCAGGAAATTATTATACCTTGTAAATACTACCACGTGTGTGGTGAGCAAGCTTATTAAATATCTGCAATTTGTTGAACTGCTCATGAACGTTACTACCATAATTATTAATATAATGAGTTTACCAGTAAAGATAAAAACGGTAGTAAATCCGATAAATAATTAAAGAGCTGCCTACACGTAGAGGACGAGTGCATCATCCACGTGAATTAAATTCAGTTCGCGGTATGAAAAGCCATGGCCGATAATTGGCGAATAACGATGGCTTCACAATTCCGGCCGCGGCCAGCCGATAATGCTCCTCATATCCGTCCGTTATCGAGTATCCGTATATGAAGCGAAGCAAATGGAAATTGAATATGAAATGGGGAATATCGTGTGTACTATATCTATTTTGAGACGCATGTACAATATATTTTGGGAATGGTTTTATAAAACAAACAAAATTGAGTGAACCGCATCTCATGTGAAGTTACTAAAATTCAAATAGTGCAAAACTTTATATAAATACTGTTATATATTGGAATACCTCTTCCTAGCTCTAAAATTAAAATTATTTTCTTTCGAACTGGCTACGCTATTGACCTGACGGGCATTCACAGTTTCACTGGACTACGAATTGAAAGATAGCCATTAGCAAATACAACGAGCATTTGAAGGAAGAAAAGATATCATCATCATCTTCTTACTCTTATCCCACCTAAGTAGGGTCGGCACAACATGTTTATATGTTGTATATATGTATTGTATGTTATATTCACACCTTTTACACGCATATCATTTTTCACACAATCCATCCATACCTTTTTCGGTCTTCCTCTACTCTTATATCCATCGACCATCATACTCAAACCTTTTCTAGTTACATGGTCTTCATCTCTCCTCATGACATGCCCAAACCATGCTAACCTGTTACTCCTTAACTCTTAACTCTCTGTTACTGGTGTTATTTTCAGACTTCCTCCGATATATTCATTCCTATTCTTATCGATTCTAGTTACACCACACATCCACCTTAACATTCGAACTTCTGCCACATGTAATTTTCTCTCATTCGTCTCTCTTGTCGCCCAGCACTCAGATGCGTATAACATTACTGGTCTTATAATAGTTTTATACGCCTTCCCTTTGAGTTTCAAGAGCATTCGTGAGTCACAAGCTACACCAGACACCTTTCGCCATTTCATCCAACCCGCATTTATCCTATTCCTTACGTCTTTGTCTATGAAACCATAGTTTTGGATCAGAGAACCGAGATACCGGAAATCAGAGCAGGTTGGTAAGGATATACCATTTAATATAGCTATAGGAGAAAAACTGGATGGACCACCGAAGTCGCAAAATAACTGTTCAGTTTTTAGTCTACTGATTTTCAAATCAACATTCTCCAGTTTTTCTCGCCATTTTACCAGCCTACTCTGGACCTCGGTAGCATCTTCGCCGACAAGAACAATATCATCAGCAAACAGCATACACCAGGGTGTCTCCTCCTGTAAGTCTGATGTTAACGCATCCATAACAAGAAGGAATAAATAAGGGGCTTAAAAGTGAACCCTGGTGCAAACCTACAGCCACATTAAAATTATTCGTAACTCCAGCTTCGGACCTAACGTGTGTTTTAGCTTGACTGTACATACAACGAATAAGTTGTAGGTACTTCCCAGGCACTCTTTTCTTTTTCAGTGCCCACCACAGAACATCTCGGGGTACTCGATCATATGCTGCGCGTTAGCGTTAGTATTATAAACGTTGCCATGGTAAGGTGGTAAGTTTCTATCGCAAACATTTTCAAAGTTTATTTTATGTTCCTGTTCAAAAAATATTCTACGTTAGTTTTGATTGCAATTTTTTATTTGTAATCTATTACGTTTCATAAAAATAAAGTAGGTGTATGTAAAATTAAAATAACAACTTTTTGATGTATGGATATGGCTACAAATAACAAAAAATATTTCCTTTATATCCCGTCGGTATTTTTATATTATTATATTTTCTCTGTTTGTTTGTTTCTGGGTAATCTCCAATACGGCTGGACCTATATTAATGGGAATTTTACTTAGCCGAAATTATAGCGGTTGACATATTCTATTATTTGTTCGCGGCATTGCTCTTTCCAAAATGGTTGGACTGATTTTCACGGGGTGTTCACTGGTAGATAGTAGAGATCTGATAAAAAGTAATTATGTTTTTTTATTCTCCTTCGGCTGCAGAGGAATATCCGAAATGCTTGAACTGATTTTCACGAGACTTTCACTGGCAGATAACTCAATATAAGAAGTAACTTAGACTATTTTATTTTGTTAGGCAAGACTTCGTAGTAGTGATGAACTGTTACCCGTGAATTGGTCCATGTGAAATTAATCAAAAATATGTAGCTTAGGTACTGTAAACAAGCGCGTGAGACGTGCGCTGTACTGGACTCCAAGAATAAATATATACATAATTGAAAGTCATATATTGGTATGTAATTTGAATTATATTAAGCTTTTAGTCAATTTGGCGACCATCTTGTTTTATTTACTGTGTTTGCGTCTACATAACTCAGTGATTATAGCAACGTATAAGAATAACATAATTATATCGACATAATATATCTATATAACAAAAGATTTAACACATATTGTTCGATAATGTATAGCTTAAACATTTTATTATTTTCTTATATAGTGTTAGTGAGCACTGAGGGTGGTATATAGTAGGTTAAAGTTCCAGGTATGTTGCTGATGATAAATTCCATCCCATTCGATATACTACATATTAGTATTCACATATCTAATCTACACGTTACATGTTACAGTAGATGGCGTGCGTGTCGTAGTTACAAATGTTTTTGAAAAGTATTTCTGTAATGTACACACCTTCTTAGAATTTTACATTTCTATATACATTTTAAAAAAACGCGTGCGGAGCCGCGTGCAACAGCTAGTTAAAAAATAAAGTCGGACACATCCATCCATCTACTTTTAAAAACTTCCATACTTCAACCGGTATGCCACTGGCCCAACGGCATTTCTGTTTTTCATACCATTCACAGCTTTTCTTACTTCATCCTCACTTATTTCTTCAACAACGCCTAAATTTGACGCTACGGTTTTTAACTCTCCGGTCCTATCATTTTCTTCATTCATCAGTCTTTCAAAATATTTCATCCAACTACTCTTTACGTCCTCATCATTCAGCAAAACTTTTCCTCCATCGTCTTTTATAGATTTAACGTGTGTCTCTTGAATTATTTTCTGTTACTTCTGCTAATCGGTACAAATATTTTTGTGTTTGTGAGCTCTCTAGTGATTGGTACAAATCACCTTTAGCTCGTAGTCCGGTGAAGCTGTTAAGACCTTGCTAGGTCAATAGCGTAGTCAGTTCGAAAAAAAAACCCTTTAGCTTTAGCAATAGCAACAGCTCTTTCTGCATTTCTTCTACATACATTATTCTCTTGTTTTCTTTAATCGTACTATCTTGGTCTTCAATACATAAAAAAAAGAAAAGAAAAAAGAAGAAAAGATAATTCCAATAATAATTACAGCAAATATATAATAAAAATAATGTCTACAACATTGTATTACACATTATTGAAATGTAAATTTCTACAATTGGCAAATTAATAATTGCAATAATTAAAATTAATAATTTAAACGGTGTTTCAGGCACAATGTCGAAAAATTATCGAGGCGAAGTAATTAATGAATCGTGTACGCGTTCATAAAATGAAATCCATACTGACTGCAATGAGCTTTTGATGAAAAATTGATTGGTTATGTAATGTACTTTAAATTCATTGAGTTCTGGTTATTTTACACTGTATTTTTTTATATTTCATGTGATATAGTGATACTACACATAAAGTTTATTTAAATTTTCCTAACAAATATTGGTACATTGACTACCACTTTATTATAACGGGATAAATTACCATAACTTTAAATATACTTGGGCAATAATTGAAACACCTAAAAATACTACAAGATGAGAACAATATCGAATTAAACTCGAAGCATGTTATTTCGCAGTAAATAAATTTCGACACTGGCTAATGCTTCTCTGACGTCAATTTCAAGTAAAATAATAAATATCTACTGTAAGTTATGAATTGTGACAGTTTATATTGATAAAATGTAGATTTTCTGCTAAGACAGGTTTTAGGTTTCAGTCAACCATCGATTATAATGTCTTCAACTATCGTTAAAGGTCGTTTGGCGACAATATTACTTATCGTTAAGCGCCTGTGAGAATCAAAATTAACTGGAACTGTAGTTAAATGGTAAACTTAATGCTAAAGTAAAAAAGTATTTATTTAATTTTACCATACTCATGCCTCTGTTTAACCACCAGCCTGAGTAAAACAACCTGAAAATATGGAAATAATTCGAATAATAATAAACTCGCTAAAATGCAAAGGTTGCACGTTACTTTACGTATTACCAGCATATTTAGACTAACTTGTAAAGCTCTTCCATCCATATAATCATTACATAGTATAAAACAAAGTCCCCTACCGCGTCTGTCTGTCTGTCTGTTCGCGATAAACTCAAAAACTACTGAACGGATCTTAATGCGGTTTTCACCAATGGATAAAGTGATTCACGAGGAACCTTTTTATATAATTTGTCCAGGTTTTTTTTTATAATCAGGGCGAGACAAGGTCTGCCGATCCCGCTAGTAATATATATAATACGTGGACAGTTCTACAAATAATCGTTTTTGGTAGCAACAAACTGTACAAAAGCACCGAATCATTATCAATTAATCGAATCCGCCGTAGTTAATTGAATAATTCCCTATTGCGCGAAAAGCCTCGGTTTGTCCGTCATTCAAATTTCGGAAATACGTTTCAACGGAATGTAATTTTAATTAGTCCATGTTATATACTAGCTTCCCGGCATGGCTTCGCTCGTGTGCACTAATGAGAACAAAACTTTACTTTACAGTATAATCATAGGGCCATTCAAGTATTAAGTAAGCAGAATTATTGTCATTTCTGATCGGCCCCTACCCCTGATCAGCAAAAAATCTATTTTGGTTAAATAAATAGATATGACTGACGTAATCACAACCCGGACTCCCAATCCCATATGTCATCAAAAATAAGCAAGTCGAGGACTCCCCCGCCCTTATCATTGGTTACGTAATACGTGAATGTCCCCTGTAACGAAATGAAGTGACAACTGAACATCAAACTGTCAATATTTTTAAGATCTCTTCTGTTTTATTCTTTTACTTTTTATATGGAGAGATTTAAACCAAATTTTTAACTTTTATATACAATTTTTCAAACATTTTCTTTCATACACGATACAAATCATGTCCCGACAATTATATAAAAAAAATATTAAAAACTTAACCAAAATAGATGCAGTCGTTATGAAGTGATACGTTTACTTACATTCGGCAGCTGATTTTTATTTATATAGAATATTAGCCTCTGGCCGCGGCTTCGTTCGCGTGGAGTAGTTACTTTGGGCTAACACTAACACGCAGCGGAAGCGTCAAGAGGAAAAAAGCCCTGATTTTGAATTATTCTTCATTGGTGATCCGCTCCTATTAGTCTTAGCGTGATGATATATAACCTTCCTCGATAAATGAGCTACGTAGCACTGAAATAATTTTTCAAATCAGACCAGTATTTCCTGAGATTACCCCCTATAAGGTCACAAACTCACAAACTTTAATTCTTTGTAACATTAGTATAGATAGATAATAGATTGAATTACAAAGACCGTGTAGTCTAACATATTAGCATCAACAAGATTGGCATCATGAAATTTATTTTCATTATTTTTTTATATGATTTTTAATATAAAAAATAATTACAGCCGACATTAATAGACCCAGCTGCACAGTGGTAGCGAGAGATACTATTGAGTGTTAACGGTGCGGCGATTCAATAAACAATTATTTTGGTCTATATACGTAAATATCAAACCAATTTGGTAAACAATGTGCACATTATTAGATAAACATATAGAGCCGACTTCTGAAATAAGAAAAACTTTGTTAATTACAGGTACCAGTAACGACAATGAAGGGACGTCGAATCCGGTAAGCAAAAATACATAAGACTAATATTATAATTTATAGCACCGTTTTATTTTAGAGTACCATAATATCTTTAATCGATGCGAAAACACGATCGCTTTTAAATATTCAATACAACCCATAATTAATAACAAAAGTACAACTTTGTTTTATATATTTATAAATTGTGTAATCGAGTAGTCACTAACATGGTTTTTATGTATATTGTGGGCGCAAATCATACAGACATAATTACATGTCGTACCACCATCCGGCAAACTGTCACTTACAATATGGTAATTTTCCAAGTTAATAATAGCTACAGGTGTCCGTATATAAACACATAACGTATGCCTATCCATATGTAATCAGCCTGTATATTATTATTATAAAATCTAATAAGATATGAATCATGACACACGGCTGAGGCAGCAGCTCACAACAAAACGCAATTTCGGTAAGATTTAAGCTCGGAATATATTCCCACACACGAAAATAAATTGGACTCCCCTACCATAGAGTTATCTGTGAAAAAACAATTTAAGTTTTAATTGTAGAATCACTGTGCAGTATAATAGTGAGTACTTAATATACTTATATGTTTATGTAGAAAAATAAATGACAAAAAGTATTACTGTGGAATATTTCCAATATTATCTACAATATTATCTATCTAATAATATTGTTATTTGCGTTGAAAATTTCGATATTATTTATTTTTCTAATATTGAATATAGACGGATACGTTACTCCATTGATTTGAATTTTCAGTTCCATCGTCGTCCAAGTCGTTATGACTGCCTCGACTTTTTTTTTTTATGTTATTAGTCGTCCTGTATTATTTTCAGTGGACCGAAATATGCGACTTTTTTTTTCTCTGACTACGCTATTGACCTGGCAAGGTCTTAACAGCTTCACCGGACTACTATGGCGAGCACTTAAGGCACTCAGGCGATTTTATTTGGGCAACTAGCACAAGGGTGCACGGCACACCTCGGTTTGCCTGTTGCCTGTTTCATGTAATTCGCGACCTATCTGAGCTAACCTACGTTAAGCTACATATTCATACATATATGAGTTATTGAAACATATATGTGTACCAAGCATACATAACCAATAACTCTTATGTGTATTTTGTATCGCAAAATTTCTAAACTATTTAATTTCGCTAAGGATAATATGCGATATTTTTTTATTCCGTTATATTTTTACTTAACAACACGTTGGAAGAATAATAATATTTATGTGCATATATATGTATGTATCTATGTTTATTTATTCAGCAAGTTCTGATATACCGATATCGTTGGAATGATAGAGATAATATAATATTTATATATGTCATCTCTCAAAGGAAACAGAAATAATAATACCTTTTCAACACCAATATTCAACGAACAATTCTATCACTAACATAGCTAAAATATATTATCTCTTCTTGTTCGCTAGTTTAATACCAAAGTATAAAAAGCTAATTTTACAACATTAATATAGCGAGCAAACAGTTGCAATTTATAAATCGACGTAGAAAACGATTGCGGCTCTTATTTGTCATTTATAAAAGTAGTAAAATTCTTAAAAATAAATAGTATATAACTTTTAAACTCACGTAAAAATCGAAACATGATTGTAATAATCCTTAGTAGTGTCGATCTGAATAGTGAGCATAAAAACATCTCTCAGATGTGCCTTCTCATTCGAATAATATCGAATGGAGTCTTGTAATGAGATATTATTGATACCTCATCGAATTGAATGTTCCATTTCTTTGTTGTCATACCTGTAACAATAATTAAATATATAAGTTAATAAAACGCCTCGTTGCTTCAAATATACTGTGTTTATGAAGGTCTAGAAAAGGAAAACTGCCATTTTATATTTTTAAAAGTATGACGAATCTTTTAATTTCGTGCTGTAAACTTTGCCAGATAACAAAAAAACAGTTTGTATGCGTGTACGTTACTTTTGAAATTATAGTCTTTAATTCTAGTTTATTATAATATTATCATAGTTAAAGCAATTAATCTATATCTATACATATAATAAGAATGTACTTTTCAGATTTTTGTGAAAAAAATTGTTGCACGTGTCTTGGAATACGTAATACAATACATGTTAATAATTTTTAAAAATCTCTGTCTGTCTTTCTGTTTGTTTGAACACGTAACACTGCTAAAGTACTGGCGTTCACTATAAAACCTAACCTCCAAGAAAATCATAAATCATATCCTCGAGTAACATTTACTCTTAATTTCATTAAATTTAAAAAATTAAATTCCTTTCATTCTATCACAAGTTACTGTAATTTTAATGACGATGCGGCTTAAGTACAAGAGAATAGCAGATAAATATAGACACTATAAATATATAAATGAACTTAATACACTCGGATGATTTTATTAGTAGCTATTTTTTTAAATAGGTTCCACGGGAACGGAGTCGCGGGCACAGCTATTATATTAATAAAATCAAACATTATAAATATAATGTTTCTAACGAAATCTTTACTCATAATGTAAATTATATTAAAACGCTATAAATAAAAGGGCATACATAAATCAGTATTGAATTTAAGGGACACACGTGACATTCGAATTTCACGGGGACGATTAAGAATCATTAGCTAGTTCACACACATAGACAGTAAGTAATAAGTGTAATATGTCTTACATATGACGCAAATAAATATACAAGTCCATAAGAAAATCACGAAGCGTGTTACTTCACCTGCATTGTAATAGCATATGAAGAACATATATAAGTTGTGTCCGCAGGAACACTAGTGTATTTTTCGTGATGGAGTCTGTCTCCTAATGCGATTTCTATGTATGCTTCGGGCGAGTGCACACTGCTTTACGAATTTACTTTATACAAGAACAAAACTAGTGTAGGGGTTTTTGGTGGGATCGTATTCTGTCATGTAGAGGTTTTTATGTTTCATTCATAATCTTATGTTATTTTTGTCTATATTTTATAATATTGGTGACATTTTACGTAATATAGTTCGGTTATTGTGCACAAGTGAAGTGGATAAAAAATAATACCACGGAACATGAATTCTGATATGCCACATTTGTTGCTAAAAATAAAATGAAGAAGAAAAACAACTAGTATCTAGTAGTGCGTTTCCTTGCGTCGATTTGTGATCAGATTTAACAAAACGCTTACTTACCAAAGCTGGATGTACACGCTTTGACCAGCGGTTTCACACACATATAATCTAAATAAATTCCGTATGAAGCGCGTTAATCCCTATGATAACCAGATACATTTGATAAATTATTGTTACATTTTATAGCCTACTTATCGAACAAAATTATAGACTAACATCAGGCTACGTCCATTAGGAGAAAATTACCATATAATATGTAAGGAAAAATGTACATTAATTGAAAACGAAGTAATAGTGCCGTCGAACTATATGACACGGTGCGCGGTATCGACAGCTGAAGACAGAAAAGTATTACGTGGTATACAAATATTTAAAAAAACCTAAAAAATTAATTAAGGTTTTATTTTGTCGCTGAAAGTGATATTTGAAATCCATATCCTAAACGAGCTAGAGGGAAAAAATATTCGTAAAGCCTCCCTAACGAATTTACAAACAGGATTGGAAGTGATCCGGCGCGCTGGCGGATCGATAAGCCGTATTAATTGGAAACTCCCCAAATGGATGTCACCAACGCTTTGTAGTCGCATCCTTAATTTTGTAGCTTTATTGTACAAATTCTATATACAGTGTTGTTGAATTAACTTCTAATCTGTTTAGAACAGTGGCATAAACTTTTACAGGAATTTAAAGACGAATGTATGTTTGTTATTTTTAACATAGAACTATTTAACGGATCTTGACGAAACTTTACAATAATATAGATTATACAGCAGAACAACGGTTATGTTATAATATCTAAAGATATTTTTTAAATTGGACGATAAATGTTATATTGTATCGTAATTATAACGTTAGTGTTATATGAAGGTAATGTACCTACTGTACATTAATAAAAAATTACACACAAAGTCACTAGTACGTAATGATGTTATTTTATTTATCCGTTCGCTAGATTACTAAACAGTTTACAAGCAAATCTCTCTGTTGATTTTTTTTTTTTATAATAACACGGCAAAGTGACTGCGCTATGCCTGATGGTAAGCATAGTACAATCCAAAAACAATGGCGACCAATGAGTACATACTGTCCATCGCCGGTCGCCGCTGTCATGCCGGCCTGCGAAAAGCTGGATATGCACAGGCTGATCCCGAAACGCGACCCGCAAAAGCGAATCACTATGACGGGCTTTTTCGCCATATACATGGTGGTTGCGACCCAGTCAGAATGTAGAACCCTACCACCCCGCTATCGCCATTGCCTCGTTCGTTATTCAGCAGGGTGCACCACGTGCAGGTGAGGTTGGCTTGGATGTCTCAATTCTTAGATGTTATTTGACACCCCTTACACCCCAAAAATTATTCGGTCTTATCTCTAAAACGGCTGATTCGGAGTTTTCAGAGAGTTTTCAGAGTATTATCTAGACCACATATCATTTTTCTAGCAGTCTTATAAAATTTAACAGAAGTAATTTTAAATATATAAAAATGCCGTCGCAGTTACGTAAGATATTTGTGTCTGTTCTTCCGATTTTTTTCTCAAATATTGAGGCAGTTCTAAAAAATGTAGTAGTTCAAACACTACATACGTATCTTCAAACCACCGCATTACCAACAAGCTAAAGTGTCCTCTGAGAACAAAATAACTTCATAGGACTAGTGAAAATCTGTTGCCTGCCTCTGGAAATTCGTGTTAATTGGAAACTGAATCATTGACGTGGATACAAAGAGTCGCCGGTCACTTTTTTCGTCAGATTGCATTGAAACGATGAAAAAGCTTCCTACAACGCCACTGGACTTTTTATTTGCTATTTTGATAAATGACGACGTACGTGTTTTTTCAATAACACTTTTACGCTTAACTACTCAACCGACAATTATGAAACTTTGCACACAGGTCAAATGTACATTAACGTGACCGATACTACGAGCATACACTAGTTATCTATATTAATAAATATAGTAGTGTCCGATTTAGTTTTTCTAGATTATCTGATATACAATAAGGCCATTGGTTATGAATATAACTTTACTTATTTGTTTGATGTCCTGATTTAACTCAAAATAGTAGACAGATTTTTATGAAATTTCTTACAACTTATTATATTTATCAGAAATGCTTTTAGAAATTATTAAACAAAAAACACCTGCGAGACTGCAGACACACTCGAATAAATTATAACTTGACTAGCTTTTCCCGCGACTTCAAATGACCATTTTCAGGTTCCAGGTTACATGTTTGCCAAATTTTATTTCATTCGGTTCCGATTTAGTCGTGGAAAAGTAACCACACAAAAAGACAAAACTTTAGTGTATACTTCGGAAGTACTGACACAGAGATGTATATACATCGTTATACGTTCATATAAATTACATAATGCTCTGTCACTAGAAGTACCTACATCCAAACTTTTTTTTCTTTCGGTAAGACAATATTTACACGACCTATTGATCGATTGACGTACATCGCATAAATGAAGTTGAGTTTAAGGCATCACCGGTGTAAAATAGAAGATACTTCATATCTAAAGTTTTCAACGTAAAGTTCGTCTCAGCTGATTTGCATACAGAGTTTGGAGTTACTCCTTTGTCCCGTGGAGTTGGTTTATTGCCTCGAGGACATTCCGAATAATTTCGAACTCTTTGAACATTGAGATATTCTAACGTGAGCCAGAAACTTTCCTGAATTATATTTTCCACAGCGGCATGTTTTTAAAGTGAAACGTTTTTTTCCTTCGCCTCAAATTTTTTCGTCCATTTATCGCATGTCGCATTACAGCATTACGGCCGCGGAGTAGGGATTTTTTTTTTTTATCGTAGCACGGCAAAGTGACTTTACTGTGCCTGATGGTGAGCACAGTATAATCTAAAAACAATGGCGACCACCGAGAGACACACTATCCCTCACCGGTCGCCGCTGTCATGCCGGCTTGCAGAAATGTCTCTTCACGTTACGCTTGAAGGACCCCATATTATAGGAAGGAGGGAACACACTGGCCGGGAGATTGTTCCACAGCTTCACGGTACGGCAGAGATAAGAAGTTGCGAACTTTTTAGTTCGTGCCCAGATAGGATTTACCGTAAAACTATGGCTCCGGAGCCCAGCGCGCGTGGTTCGGGTATGAAAAGGAGAGGAAGGTATTAAATTGAATAGCTCTTCAGAACACTCGCCATGATACAGACGGTAGAACACGCTCAGTGAAGCAATGTCTCTGCGCAACTGAAGCGGCTCTATAAATTGTGTAATGTCTGAATCATTAACAATGCGGACAGCCCGTCTCTGCAACCTGTCCAGGGTATCTAGTAGGTATTTGGCGGAACCGTCCCAGAGGTGCGAACAATACTCCACGCAAGGCCGAACTTGTGCCTTATAAAGGAGGTATAGCTGATCTGGCGTGAAAAACCGTCGCACCCTGTTCAGGATTCCGAGTCTCCGAGATGCAGTGGAGATGACGCTCCCGATGTAATCCCTGAGATTGAGGTCGCTGCGAATATCTATACCTAAGATATTGAGGCTGTCTCGCATGTCTTGGCTGTATTATGTAGAATTATAAACAGTATGTTGATAATTTTTTTTTTAATTAAACCTAAACAGTGAATTGAAGTCTTCAAATTGTGCATTACTTTATGTCAAAATACAAAACTCAAACTCTATCAGTAAGCAGCTTTTAATATTTTACAATTAAAATTGTGCTTATTGAACTCGATGCATTATTCTTATACGTTGTTATAGTTACTGAGTTATGTAGACGTTAGCGCAGTAAATTAAAAAAAAATGGCCGCCAAACTGACCAAAAAGATATTATAATTCAAATTACATACATTTAAACGGTGGTAGAGCTACGCTGAAGCTATTAATGGTTTCA